>SIXB01006113.1:0-12384 GCA_007018985.1 Anopheles bwambae | reverse complement strand
GTTGAACTCATGGTTCTGGTTGCTAGTGATTTCTATATAGAAATTTATAAATTAAGTGATTTGGGAAATGGTTATATGACTTTTTGGTTAGTATTAAAAAAAAATCTGTGATTTTCGGTAGGATAAATGAAAAATCGGTAGTTTTAGGGGGCTTATCTGTGAATCGGTAGGCATATAAAAAATCGGTAGGAATACAGATAAATCGGTATTTCTGGTCACTCTGCTCCCGAGTGCGGTTTACAGCTACAGCTAAGCGCCGCTTATTCAAGTTCGGTCTTTCTGTTCAAATTTTCTTCGAAAAAAAAGTCCCCTGACTTTGCGACTTTACACCAAAGGACGAAGATTTGCATAATGTAAAACTAAAATTGCCTAGACATGTCAACGACACACACAGACGCGCTTTTGGCGAGCTTTAACATCACATAAAAATCGTATTTGCATTTAAATCATTTATGAGGCGGCTACACCTTGCCCTTAGTTCCTGGTACGCTAGAAACGAAGGAAAATTTACAAAACCTTCAAACACGCCCAGAAGCAGTGAAACCTGCAGCACATAATTCAATGGAAACCATGATGAGTTCCGGAGGAACACCAACACGTAACTACGTGACGCTCGGTACGCCAGGTCCAATGCGCTAGCTCACCCACCCCGGGCACAAAGACTGACATGAAAATGACCTCGTTTATGGGCCAAGTCAGTGATACGTGGTACTGGGGCGTACCACGAATCACCCAGCCGTTCCCGGTCGGTGTATACAAAACACAATCCCGATGGTTACGATTCCTTTGGAAGGTGCTTCGTTACGGAGCTGCGGTGGGCCAAAGGCCAATACGACCAAGTCCGCCGTACTCTTGGCTCTTAGTGTAGCTGATATAGCTTGCACAAAACAAAACACAGTGGGCAACAAGACATGGCGAGGTCAAACTGGTAAAACTCTAACCACCGGGTGCTGGGGTTCATAAACTGGCGACAGTTGTGGTTCGCTGTCCTTCTAAATATTTTTGCTGAATTTCTTGCACAACCTCTCGTGACAGGCATTCTTCTCTGGGAATTGCTGCAGGATTTTTTTTCTCTTTTTACATACCTGCCCCCCTACCACTGCTGTGGAAACAAACAAATCCCATCCCCAGTGTGAACGAACGTTTCGTCTTCCACTTCCATTTATCATCCATTAGAATCTTCCCAAAACGAACGGCGTGACGATGTGTCGGTCATTCGTACTCATGTGCATGAGTGCGTGCTTACTATACACCGAACTAGGGGAAACGCTTCTCGATTTAATTAGCTCCTCACCTCTATTGCCAATCACTATCCTGAGATGATCTTTGCTGATCTTCTTCCTCTGCGATGTGTTTGGTGCTTCTCCTTCGGTAAGCACTTCCATCGTTCGGCAGGCTCCCGTCAAAAATCAACAAAGACTCCACACCCTGACCGCACCTGTCCCGAAGGAATAGGCGAGCTGACAACATGTTTGTCCAATTTCATCATCGTAGCACTTCGCCCACCCACGTCGCAGTTTTGTTTCCTTGACACGCACCAAGCGCCCAAGAGGAGCTCATAGGTTTGGCATTTATAGTGCCGAGAGGTGCGTACGGAATAGACGCAAGATAGTCACATCACTGACCACCGTAAAGTCTCCACCATCGTCTGTAGAAGGTAGAGGAGGATGTAAATGAGCAAACAAAGCTACGGACTAGAAGCTGGATGGAACGTAACAACCTAGAAATCTATGTTTTTAGTTTACAAGGCCCTAAATTTGTTTTTTCATTGATTTAGATTTCGCTCTTGATTGAGTAATGGTACAGTATCCACAGATAGCATGTTTTGGTGGAATAGGAATAATAAAGAAATAAACAATAAACAAGAATTAAACAGAAATTATATGAAAATCCTTCCTCATGGCCAATCTTGCCACCTAACATGATCATCCTCTATATTAACCAAGGTTCTGGGTTAAACTGTGTCTCAATTAGTGTCCATGTAGAGTTAAAAATCAAAAGAGACTAGGCTCATGTTGAAATTTTAAATTAGTTTTGAAATAACGAAAATGTAACTCATTTATTGACGTTGTATATTCAATGTGTATAACACTTTTCCAGGATCTCAACCAATTGACAATTGTGGCACCAAGGAACACATGCGGGCTCTGTCTAGAAAGCACCCCGAACCGGGTAATCATCCTTTCAATATGCTGATAGTGTGCGTATGGAAATACATCCTCCCCTTTCGGCTAGCTTCTCACTGCCTGCCGATCCTGTTAACTTCATCTAGAAATGCAATTTCCATCGGGGCGTTTGACGGCACCATTTCGGTCGGATAAGAGTAAACTCCTCCTCTACCTACTCTACTGCCACAGCAAAGGGCTTACACGCTGATAAGCAAGGAGTGGGTAGAAGCCAACAACTGCACAAAAGTACAAAAATAAAACACACTCGCACATGGATGTATCCATTGCAACGGGACCGATAACGGGAATAAGGCGGGTTGTGGTTGCACTGTACTGGTACTGGTAGCCCCCCGGGCATGTGTTATCTTCCTACTTTTACCATAGAAGCGGTCCATCCATCGTTTTCCATCGTCCCAGATGGTTTGGTTTCCTGTGAAATGCACACACACACATGCGCCGTTATGCGTGTTGTGTGCGGCGTTATCGGTTGTATAATAAAATGTGTGACCAGCATTTCGCACACTTATGGAACACATTTTGTATTGAGCACCATTCAAAGGAAGCGGCTGCCGAATAGCATTTGCTTTCTGCTGGCGCATTACTGCTTAGTTTATAACGAGTTTATGTAATACTTGTAAAACACAAAAAAAACCCTATATTTGTATCGAATTAAACTAATATTTTGTATTTTAGCCATTTCATAAAGCATGTTCAACGCCCTTTCATCTTTCAAAGGTAATTGCTATAGCATTTCTTAAACCAACAGATAGGCAGGATCATACCCACTCATGTTCACTGTATCGATTAGTTATCTTTTTCCAAATTGGTAACAACCATTCACTTCGGCCTCTGCAGAAACACCCTTCAACCGCCGGCATTTGCCAGCCTGACGATCCTAAAATTTCCATCCTTTCTCAGTCCTTCTTCCTTCTTATCCACCCCTGCCTACCAAACAAACACGCGCGACAAGCATTTCCCGCAGCCGTCGTGTTGAGAGGCTGTTGATTTTGATTAAAATTAATTAATTCGAATTCGAAAAAATAAAACTGGAACGAACAGCAGTTGGAAATGGTGCTGCCCCGCCCCGCGGGTACGGGGTTTTAGTTTTTCTTGCTCTCCCCCTACACCCCATCACAACACACACGTGCTCTAGGCCCACATTTTCGCTATATATCGACCGCGTGGCGTATCAAAGCGTGCGTATCTAGTAGCCCGGCTGCCAGCATGAATCTGCTGACAGCTTTTATACATTTATTTATAGCTTGCCTTTACGTTTGCCGCTACTTTACGACTTTTTTTTTCGCTCTACAGGGTCCTGCATTGATCTCGTGACGCTCCTCGTAGCCTGGCCGCGTGACAAAGATTTGCTGAGGACAATGGAGGACATGAATTGCTGGTCCTTTTAGTAGATTGTTTCTAATTGGTGGTAGGTGCCAATTTAGGGCCCAGAGATCCTTAAACACACGTATCCCGCATGTGCAGTAACAGATTTAAGTGAAAAATGGATAGAAGTATAATAAGACCATATACCATATTTCTACACCATATTTCATTGAGAAAAATAAGCTTGTAATAAAATAATTACTATTTTAACAAAGTGTAAATCAAACGTATACGAAAGATTAACTGTCTCATTCATATTCAAATTCAGAGAAGAATATATCTTTTGATAATTTTAAGATTGAACGTTGTTTAAGGTGCCACAGTATTTAACAAAAAAAAAACGCTTCCTTTTGCGGTATTTTGTAGGAGCAAAAAGAGACAGTTAAATTCACTGCAAGGCGCAAGCGCGGGCCTAACAACAAGCCAGAGGGATCGAAAAAAAGGGGTGTCTATTATTAGACCAATAATCTTTGCGCCATCCTTCCTTGTCATCCGGTGCGGTAGAAGGGTAGAACGACTAAAAACAGGATCGGTCGAGGGAGCTTCGTGTTGCTGGTGGTTGGTGCATGCGCCCTTCATTATCTCCTATCCGAATTGAAACTCATTCCTCCGTTGGCTAAGGGCAGAAGACGCCGATGGTGCTGTTATCAAACACTGCCTCTAGCTGCTGGTACGGCTACCACCATTATTGTTCACCACCAACGTCCAAATCAACTCCGGATGGGGTCAGAATCGGTCGGTGATCCTCACTAGAAAGTGGCGGTACAAGAAATCAAAGCAATAGATGCAGGAACGACCAAGCCGAAAGGACAAGGCGGCTCTGTACAGAAACTCCCGCATCGATTGCCACACACAAAAAACCATCCACCCATAGACCGCATGGGAACTGTCTTTTTTTTTCCTTTCCGCGCTCTCCTGCCGAGGTCGTTGACAGCTCCTGCTGCGCTTAAGGCAGCGCGCTCTTTGCGAACAGACCCGGACGATCGACATTCCTTCGCCCCGCCGAAAGGCAGGGTGGTGCTGAAGTAGTAAAGATTCAATATAAAAATGACATCATGACCACAAAAGCAATAGCAACCACTCCACTCCAACAGGATGTCACCGAGACTGGAAGCAAAACACAAGAGTTCTTTCGGTGATCGGTTCTATTTTTGCCGATGCCGGGGAAAATAACATACGACCGGATACGGCTTCCCGTGTGTTTCCTTCGGGCAGGAAAAACACGGACGGAACGTGGTATAGGTGTGTGGGTATGTTGTGTGTGTTTGTTTTTTGGTCTTTTCCCGCTCCTACCAGCCATTCCCGTGGCCCTGTCGTTTCCGTAGATTGTAGATATGTTGCGCATCCTCGAGTGGGAGTTTTAAATATAGAACACCTGCACACATTTCCCCCAGTCTGTTGGCGAGGGGTGATGATGGTATTTTTTTTTCTTCTTCGTGAAAATGTGTGCCTTCAACCGGCAGCCGGTACCAGGAATAGAAAAGCCAAATCGATCATGTGGGAAGTGGGGCTTGTAGGTTTTGCTGTGTGCTGTTTCGTTGCAGCAAGGACATTGACACGATGACGGTAAAACGGAGAGGCGCATAGGATTCAAGTTACAAAACGTTACAAAACGTTACAAAACATTGCTTTTAAGGATGACATATTTTCATCACAAAATAGTAAAATTAATATTAAATCAAACGAGTTTTTTAATCAGCTCAACAACAAGCTCAACAAGTTTCGTTTGCAATACCATAAAATTCCGTTTGAACAAATATTTATCAAATGTAATCCAAGAACAAGTTTTCAATACTGGCAATGGATTTCAAAAATCTTTTGTAACAAAAGTCTTACCAATAATATACGTAATTTAAGTAAAGATGAACTACAATCTGTATGTCTTTATCTAATTTTAATAAATATTAAGCTGTTGTATTTGTGTATAAAAATGATTATTTTCTATGATACCTATTTTTCCGAAATGAACAAATATTTTATCTATTTTGTTCTATCATTTTTCCAATTCTTTCGCATGCGCAATATTCTATGGTTGTAGCAAACCCTCCAACACAACAACTCCAATCATAAACCTTTTCTCGGTGACGCCATTAAGAGTCGTTTGATGTGACGCCCACATGTATCCCGAAGGAAATTGGTCTGCCATTCCTCGCACATGCGCAGTATGGGAGCATATTTTGAGGGCACTAAAATCCCATCACATACAGCCACCGAGACTGCTAAGGATCGCCGAGACAGAGAAAGAAGCAAATCAGATTAGAATGTTCGACATCTTGCTACACCAGTGACAATCATTCTGCTGTGGGGTCACAAAATCCTTTTCTCTGTTGTAAGATACATTGGAAAAAAAATCAGACCGAAAAAGAAACACATATTCTTTTGGCTGCTTTCTGTCCCACGAGCGTCCCCACAGCGCACACACAGAGTTCAAGGACTGTAAATTAGACAGAAGTTGAAACCGACCGAAAGCTGTCCCCTCCACCCGCGATTCGTCAGGAATGACCGCAAACTTGAGCCGCAAAGTGGCAGTGGACACGACACGACACGAGGAGGCGGCCCAGAGCGTGAAGCACATTTTGGCGGAAATGGAATATGCGTTGGCGGCAGGAACGAGCGAACGAAAATGAACGAAATGAATGAGCAAACGCGCGCGCGCTCGCGCGCGTTTGCAAGGAGAAGCTGACGGTGACGGTTTTGTTTTATTATTTGCTTCCCTATTCCGGCCCAATATGGCGAGTGAATCGTTTTCAACATTTGAAGGTGCCCGCACGGTGGACGATGGCCCCCTTTCCGCCCCGTGTGGAAGTGCGCTCCGATCCTCGCGGGCCAGGAGTGGGATTTGTGCGGAGTCGCCGGCGCGATGATGGGTTTTGATTGGGGACATTTGCGTTAGCTCGTCGCCACAAAACGCGAGGGGTAGAGGAAGGGGTGATAAAACGTTAGCAAAGCAAAGGCATAAAACGCCAACCACTGGTTGTGGCGCACAACGCCCAAAAAAGGCAGCAGGACTGGCCGCGGGATGAATATTGAAATGCCAAGCGTACTGTCCCGCCACGCACCGCAAAAGGATATGTTATCGGTTTTCGGGCCTGGTCGGCCGAGCGTGAATGTGCGGGGAATAACGAATTCTAACAAACACTCTCTCACCTCAGAGGTAACACACCTTCGGGTCATCCCCCAAAAAAAACACTACGCCAAAGTCAACGAAAGACACGGCTGGCGGGGAACCCGAAATCGGATCACCGGAACTGAGTCCCCCGTTGGATGTGTTGGGCGTGGGAGGCCAAAACGACCGAAGATGCAAAGTGAGTAAGCAAATGACAAACAAACGAAAGAAGGAACGAAAAAAAAGCCACGCACACACTCGTAAAATAAACGCACCGGCAGGAAATGGTGCTCGAAACAAAGCGCAAAACCCACACGCACACGGGGCGTAGGGAGTCAAAACGACACAAAAGAAGAGGCAGAAGAAGAAGAGCAAAACAGCGTAAGAACCTCCTCCACAACGTACGATGGGGCTCGATCCTTGCGCCGAAAAGGCAATCCCTGCTCGCTGGGTTGGGGAGTTCTGCTTGACATTAATTTATTCAAATCTTCAATCCTTTTGCGGAGCATCCGGCAGGCAGCAGCACCACAAGGAAGGAATTATTCATTCGCTGCACAGCCGTTTTTGGACGTCCACAGGTCATCTTGCTGCTCTCGGGTGTCTAGCGATATCTGGCAGTGGTTTTGGTTCGCAATAAATCACGTGCTCAATGCTGACAAGGATATTTTAGTCATTTCCGTTGAGGCGTCAGTTTTATTGCTTTTTTTTAGTATTTTACCACATCCCCTAAGAACCAACATTATTCTGCCAGCATTCCTAGAAATGTGGTTCATCGCAATTTACATCAAGCAGAGGCAACAGAATTCACAATAAAACCAACACGCCCTCATCGGGAGGACTGCAACGGACAAGAAGCGGGAGTTTCTCCGTAGCACTCGCAAGTGCAACTCATCATCTTCTGGATTTTTTTAACCTTCGCTTGACATTGTCCCTCCTACCCCATGCGCAGTGTTCGAAGTATCCTCCTGCATGTCGGGACGGAACGGAGTGGAACGAACACTCACACACAACGGCCCGGTCGGTCACAGTGAAGTTGCCAATTTTGCGTCATCGCTCCTTACTTTTCTGAGTAGAATGTACTACCCCCATGGTCCCAAAACGCATGCAAGCTTCCTTCCACCAGCGTGACCTTTCCAACCGAGGGACGACAGTGGAGATCACGTGCGCACACCATGGTAACGTTCGTTGAGCTGAGATTACCAACACATCGACACACACGCGGCCCAGCAAGGCAACAAGAAAGGAGGAGGAAGAATGCGTTCCACTCGACGGATCCACTCCATTCCAACGCATCAAGGGGTTGTTGGATACACACTTCTCTCTCTCTCTTTCCTTCTCTTGTTCCCCCCTGCCCATTCTTTCTTTCTCTCTCTCTCACACACACACACATACATTTGTACGCCCTTCCTTTCGTGCTGTGTAGCGCATGCTTGAAACAACGGCAACGGGGTATCATTTTACCCCCCACTGGTATACCAACTTGGCCGAAGAGGATCGAGAGGATGCCAGGGCACACTGTTCGGAGGGGGGGGGGGTTTAGTCGACCGATTTTTCTCATCACCAATCTCTGCTGGTGTGTGTGTCCGCCGTCTGTTTGTTTGCGGTTGCAATTTGGCAGTGGGAGGGATGAGGATAAAGATTGCGTGTGATCATACACACGCGCGCTCGCAGGAAGCAAGGAATCATCAGTAACGCTGGCAAATAATACTCCGGACGTTTCCCTTCCGTTTCCTTCCCATCCATCCTCTTGGATGGACAAGTGTGCCACAGAGCGTTTGCGATGGAACACGGCTTGTGAATCGAATTTTCGCATTCGTCACGGTCTGGCCGGTTCCTTTTTTGCTCTAATTTTCTCGTTTTGCGCACCGATGATTCCTCAATTTGTCCTGCTGTCCCGCTGGCTGGGCAGAGCAAGAGCAACGCAGAAACAAAATCTTTACTTGGTTTGAACATTTAATCTATTGTTATCTGGCTTACTTCTTGTAAGGCTCAACTCATTCCTTTCTTATATTAATGTTTTATAGTCTTGATTCGGATCTTACGTCTCACGTCATCCCTTTCATAGCACAATACAGTATCATCTTTTTTGCATGCCTTACTCTCTCTCCCTTCCTCTCTCTCTCTATAATGTTTCATCTCGATCCTTTAAAGGTACGGTTAGCATCATCCATCTTGTGTTCATCCTCTTTTTGCTGCGCACAAAAAAAACGGAAAAGACAAACCATCTCGAGCCAAACTGAAACAACGTTCAACCATCATAATAATTCTCCTTTCCGCCGCGCACACACTAGCAAACGCGCACACACACATACAAGATGAAATCCTTCAAAACGACGCCAAAAGACACGCGAGCGCGACCGTTGCGATTGCGCCGTGGTGGTGCTGCTTGGAGCGCGCACCGTTTGCATTGGCTGTGTTTTGCTTACTCATCCGTTTCGTGGTCGTTGGTTGCCTTTTTCGAGATTGCCCTCCTGTTCACTCTACTGTGTACCGATTTGCCGCAGTTTGCCATTTCGGTTGGTTGGCCACACCGTTTCCCCGACACCCCGCACTTCCGTCCTGCCATGGGGAGGATGATGGGGGAGTGGGGGGGATTGCTTTTCAGGAGTCATATTCATCGCGTTTTGCAATGCTGGGGTTTTTTGTTGTTGTTGTTGTTTTGCTCTCCCTGTTGCTCTTCGATGTATTTTGGTTTTTGCTCTGTTTTATTTGCTCTCTGTTGGGGCTACTTTTTTTTTTCGTTCTCTTTCCTGATCGACTCTGCGCCGTGCCTGTTTTCGCTACATTCTCACTGGTTCCTTTTTTCATCCTTTCTGCGTTATTTTATATATTTTTATAACCTCCTCAGCGTTCTTCATTTTTATCCCATGGCTTGGTGATGTGTTCTTCTATCTTCCTCCATACTGAGGATATGTTTTTTTTTCGCTTCTTGCACAGATCGCGCACACTTTTATTACTCTGTTGGTACTTTTTTTGTTAGCTGTACTGTGAGGAATTGCTATCCAAAGTGATTATATCCAGTGTTTTGAACATTTTACGATCAATGAAGTATTCATCACTTAAGCTCTCTAATAAAAGCCGAGCAGCGTTTGAATTATTGTATCAATTATAGCATACATTAATGCAACAACTATTCCAAAAACATTGTTTTCTTGTATTTAAAAAACAACACTGTCTGTGCAAAAGGTTGTGCTAATTTTCGGATCATCCGTTTGTCACATTAAATTTCATTAGTATCGCACTGTTTCTCGATCGCTTGATCTTTCGCACCACGAAACACGATGATGTACCCGCGTGAGATTTGGAATGAAAACACTCATTTGTTCTCCCCATTCATTTGGGGAGAGTATCATTTTTCATCATCAGCAATGAGCAACGGTGAAAATATAAAGGCAACGCACCAGGGTATGATTTTCGTTTCGTTTTCGTACAAGCAAAACAATGCATTCGCCCGCCGAAGAAATGGAGTCTCTTGCTGTGTGTGTGTTGCCCTTTGTTTGCGAATCCTTCAAAAATAACTTTTGCCTTTTTCGGTACCACTGATGACGCCAGCGCCACACACTGCCACTGGGATCGGGTGAAAATTTGAGGGGAAAAGAAATGAGAAGGAAAATCGCCAGCAGAAACCTTCCCAGAGCCGACACAATTCAAAAGCAAGTCTTGTCGGTGCTCCTTTTTTTTTATTCAATTCTTCTGTTATTTAATTTTGTTTTCGCTCGCTCCAACTCAACCTTCAGCCGTTCGGCATCCCCCACTCGGCATCGTCAAGGATGGCAGAGAGGCTCCTTTTCTGTTGTTCGCCATTACTGGCACCGCTTGCTCTGGCCCGTGCTTCTTTTCTCCCGGCAACCCCCAAGGACTTGACTGAGTCGTTCCGGGCGGGGTAGGACGGGATCGTGCAGACTCCTTTTGCTGGTGGTGGAGCCATCGGCTTTTGTCCTTTTGGAAAGCGGAACGGATCCCTTTTGGAAAGCGAAACGGGTATTTCGTGTATGCTGTCCCACGCTGTGGCAGGCCCTTGTTGCGATGCCGATCATTCGCTTTGCTGTGGGTCCTTTTGTGTTGGTCTTTTATTATTATTTTTTTTATTTGTCGAACATTCGCAGCAGGAACCGGCGTTGATAAAAATAACCCAAAACGTTCAATCATGTGGCCAGTGGCTTGGTGTAGTCGGTATGCGAACAGTTTGAAAAGTTGCGATGGGTTCCGATCGATATTGTTTTGAGGTGACATTTTCGTTTTAAAAATGAGCCAATTTTTAGATAAAGGCATGTTAAGTACATAGTTAATAGGGTTTAAAAAATACGTAAATACTCCTTTGTATATACCTACTATTTAAACCCTAAAAAGTGTAGTTAAGACAACGTGAGTAGATTAAATATTTTAAAAATATATATAACATTGGTCACGTCCTGGGTGAACTGTCTGGAAGACAAAAACACTTTAAATCAACGGCGAGGCGCGTCTCATTGTCGTCTCGAATGCTTCCCTATGATAATTTAAATTTAAAACTCCAACCCCCCTTCCCGTCCCACTGCTCCCCACAGACCGTAGCTCTAACAGGACATGCACACATGCGCAAAGAACTCGCGTTTGAGAAGCGAAAAAAAAACCCCAGGCCACAAACCCTTGTGCGTCCGTATGTGTGTATGTGTGAGAACACACTCTCGTGCACTCCGATAGCAATATTGGTACGAAGATGATTGGGTAGGATTCATGCCTTCAACAAACCGCCAGCGCGCCCGAACTAGATTGCTTATCAGGAATGTGCGCAAGCGCAGACTATTACAAACACGGCACGACCATCACACAAAGGCAAGACGAAGGGCGAAGAGTACACGACGATCGTTTAAACAGATGCCGAGATGGATGCTGAGCAAAAGGCGCGATGACGACGATGGTTTGAGGGGGTGAGGGGCATTGTAAATAAGCGGCCACGCTTTCCTTTCCTTCGAATCGCACGGACGGGACAGGGGACGAGCAGCGCTGCATGTACGAAATCTTGCGCGTGAAACGACAGGAAGCCGGGATCGTCGCTCGGAGCGAACCGGGAGATGAAGACGACTACGACGACGACGACGACGGGACGATCAAATTAAACACAGACCACTACGGAAAACGTTCGCGTCTCTCGCTTCCCGCGATAAGCCGCCTAGTTCCGGGGTGGAAGGGAAGATGCTGCGGTCGGCCCCACGGCAGGAGATTCGTTGTACGTGAGACTGTTCGTAGTACCGATAGCACTACTACTACCACCACAGGACAAAACGACCCTCCGGACCGTGGATACGTACGGGTGTATGTTTATTTTATTTTTGCTGTCCTCTGTCCCACGGGGGTGCTTCACGAAGAACACTGTTGCCGGGTGGCCGAGAATGTTTATCTGTGTCCTTCAAGGGTAAGGAAGGGAGGCTTGGTACAATGGAGACGAATAAGGGCTAAGAATTGCAACATAAAAAGAGTCCAGTCGATTTTGGATAGATCATTGTCACTTAAAATCACTTAAATGTTTATCACATTCACGTCACACAGGAGGTGTTGCAGCTTATGCCAGAAGTGATATTGTCCTTAAAGTGATCTTAAACGAGTCATTAGAGGGTAATTGGTTTCTCGGTTTAGCGATTTCTCGGGGTATGACGGCAGGAAATTATAGCATATTGTATCACTCACCTAGTGCAAGTGATTCAAGGTTCGTAGACATTTTGGAAGAGTGGTTAGAAAGGTTTCTGG
>SIXB01006112.1:0-12382 GCA_007018985.1 Anopheles bwambae | reverse complement strand
TTCCACAGGAAATTCCCATACCAGCAACAGCAAACAGTGGCGGCCGGTTCCATGACAGCTTGTGTTTCGCCCGGCATAATTTTCTCTCACCCATTGCTCCGGCGGGAAGCTCCGGCTGAGGCTGAAACTAAATCGCACCGAAACGAATGTGTCGACAGCGCACATGTCCGCTCCCTGCCTAGGCTGGTGTGTTTGGTTCGATGTGCACTGGCTTAACTGCATCGGACAGGCCCTGCGTGTGCAAGCGTGTGGAGCTGTCAGGATGCGGTGCCACACACACACACACACACACACACACACACACATACAAGCACTGCATCAGATCGTTGAGCACGGCAAGCGATTTGTTCATTAGGACGTTTGTTACAGTTATCCCGGGGCTTTGTTGACTCTCCGAGCACGAGTGATCGAGCGGGGAGCCGGGAGTCAAGCGGACCTGTTGGGAATGCACCAGAACAACGCCATTAAACTACACATTTGCAGCCCGACTGTGTGTTACAGGGCCGATGTGCTGTTGGGACTCGTTTCCGATTGTGGCACGTGTGCCACGTGGATAGGCATTTAGATATTTAGTTTCAATTCCGGAAATGGTAGTACATGAAGCAGCGTACTAAATCGAACGAATGGCCTTTTAGAGGCGCACAGGCAGCTCTAGAGCGTAAATTTCAACAAGTTGCTATTTTAACTGCTGGAAAATTCCTCTACGAATTGCAAAAACCTACCCAATATTTGTTTCTATTTGTCATACAGGAAGGGAGAAAAATACTGCAAACAAACTTTACGGCTTTATAAACGAACAGCATCGAGGCTTTTTTGTTGAACTTTCTTTTGTTGTGCTCTCAAACTGCGTATTTAAAACGACTACTTAAACTGCCATCATTCGCGGCCCGAACCCGCTCAAAAGCTGCAGTCATTCCATTAAATGTGTAGTAGCTACAATCTGCTACTACAGCTTCATTAGCGAAACGAACGAACGCTCCCGGTGTCAACTACTGTCGGCGAGCTTCTGCTGCAGTGTGAATTCCCGCGGGAAAATTTGTGCTGACTTTCCCATCTAGCCTCATCTGGGTTTGGCTGGTGCTTCCCCATTATTTCCGGGATCGTTGTGGCATTTGGATCCCGTGTGTTTTGGAAGAACTTCTCATTTCGCGTTACGGCCATTCGTGGATTAAGCGTGGTTATTATTTTTCCCGGTACTGAGAGAGAAAGAGAAAGCTATAGCAAGCCAGCAGAGGATAAAAGTAGAGAGTGAGATAGGTTTTGGCGGTTTTAGCCTGCAAAACGTGGGCTCCGTTTGGTCAGACTATCAGGACCGTTGCAGTCGAAACCGCACCCGTCGGTCGGAAAGTCGTCCGCTTGCTAGGTTACGTTTCGGTTCATAATGGGCCAAATAAACCGCATAGTTTGGATGGTATTTGCCAGGCATTTGGATCTGGACTGTTGAAAATTGTCGAAATGATATCAGTTGTTTGTTTTACGATTCTATTCAAAATTGCGCGCGCGATGCTACTGCGGTGAGCGCCCGTTTTGGTTTTCATTCCACAAGCGGGCCGAATGTTAGGCGGAAAAGCACAAAGTTGATGAAAAGAAAAAGTATTTTATTCGCCCCTGTAGAGTTACAGCTCTCGCTGAAGCTGAAAAATAAATTAAAAACTGTTATTACATTATGAAATGATTTGCTACGACTTTAATTACAAATCGTGACGGATGGATCGAGGATAACGAAACACTAATTTACTGCAAAGAGGAATGAGCTTTTCCTAACTTATTGTATTTTGGCTTTTTTCAAAGACAAATCACAGTGAAAACCTTCTGTATCTTTCGGACAGTATTTTAAAAGTACCCTCATAATCGCTAACCAAAACGCTATGAGTTTGATCAAACTTGCGATAAATCACGTAAAGCGTGGGATGAATGTTATTAATTGAGCAAGGTCATTGAGCTGAGTCATTAGTTTGGGTTTGAATTGGGCTGTTGGATGACAAGGTCAGAGAGAACTCTGAACGACTAGAAGACATGGCAAAGCCTCCGCCAAAAACGTGTTTCATGGGGCCTAATTAAGATTTTTTTTATCATTTCATTAAACCCTCCAGACCAAGCAGTGAATAACATCAGCTATCCTTCAATGATGAGCATAAACAGGTTGCTGTACTATCTCAATACGCATATTAAATTTAAAATCTACAATACATAAAAAGTATACAACATACTATGTAGGTCAAAGGTTAAATGAACATTAAGCAAAAATACCGTTTTTCGCACGCCTCAAACATCAATGCTGCATTAAATCTGTATATAGGCTTTAAAATGTCTTTAATCGCTTGCGTATTGAAAAGAAGAAAAAATACAAAAATCCTTAAACTTCCCGCAAACGTTGCCTACGCCCACACCAATAAAAACCCAATCCGTCTTGCAAACTGCAAAAACTGCGAAACAGCAAACCCAACAGCAACATCTTCCATCTTCCGTTCGCTCCTTCTCCTCGCGGCCATGTTGATTCACATAACAATCGAATATTAATAACAGGCAGATGTAAAGCGCTCTGGCGATATTGGAGCACGCTTCCTTTACGAACCGCATCGGCGAGCAGATTCAATGTGACCCAATCGTGCGCCCGTCATATCTCGGTCGCTTGTTCGCTCCCTTGTGACGCTCCTCTCTATCACCATTACAAAACGGGACGAAAAGTTTTCTTCCCCGTGCTTCCCCCGCCTTCGGGCTATTAAAACTGAACTGTCATTAAAAGTTTACAGCATCAAAGTGACCACGTCACACGGCGCGCCCTGGTTGCACCATCCCGGGTGCACGATCGATCCGCAACCGGGATGGGTTGTTATTCATTGAGAAAATGTTTCGAGCTTAATAGCTTCACCGTTCATTGAATTGCTCTGCCATAATAACGGATGGCATCGGTGTGTGTATGTGTGTGTGTGTCGTTGTGCTGTCCCAAAGGGAGTGAAGAACACTCCAGGGTCGGAGGAAATGAAACTTTTGCTCCAAACAAACAGCGACGTTCGATGGGTCCTTCTCCCGACCGTTGGTTTGAATACCGTTTGGAGCATCTTAAACTTCACTGGCTCGTTATGTGTTTGAACTTCGGGGTCGTTTCATTTGAAAATTGTTTTTCCCACCATCCTTTTCCATACTATTATTGATGATTACGGCTCCGAAGCCATAACTACGACACAACTTCAATCGACCGTAAACTGGGACCGAAGGAGCTTCTTTTTGGTTCCTTTCCTTCACTGGTTTTGGCTCTATTCTTCATCCTACACTGATGGATCCATTAACCTTTTCTACAAATGCACCAAGTAAGCGCTCATTACTCACCCAGTGCATGTGTACTTTGCTGAGTATTTCGCAGAAAATAAGCTTTTCCAACGATCGCTCAACACTACCTGGAAGGCTTCCCGCGGCAGAAAGCTTTACTCTATCCAAACAGTATCAGGAAGCCAAATATTGTTTCCCATTTGCTGCAGAGAAAATTAATTCAGGAAATAAAGCACTGATCTCCCCCCACCCCCCCTCTCTCCCGGTCCTCTATCGGCCGGATGAATAACTCAGGAAGTCTTCGTGTGCCTCTGTATGTGTTGTTGTGTCTGCGTGATGTGGAGCGTGAAATGCTGCATGATATTTTGCGCTCCGCAAACAGGGGACAGCTTTTATTTATCTTCGGCAGGACACTGGCCAAACAAACAGCCCCGACGACCTCTTTGGCGCGCCAAAGTCGAGGGGCAAACTGTTTAATGTTTGCCTTGCGCAAGAGCCGAAACGCGAACATTGGTTGACCTCGCCAGCGAAGTTTGTGTGTGTGTGTGTGTGGGTCCATCCGAAGCGAATGGCTGTGAGGGTGATTTTTCATTTTTACCATGAAGGAAGCAATAAAATTGACGGCCACCAAGGCTCGTCTCGTCTGCAGCAGCAAACATGGTGTGTATCTTCCGGTCAACGGTGTTACACGGCACGGCTTTTGCGCGACGGCTTTATCCTGCAGCACAGTGCACGAACGACGCTGTGGGCAGTGTGTACATGCACAAACGAAACAGATAAGATTATATTTACATAATCTTAATCTGCTCTAATGGGATTTTGTTTGGTGCAATTACTGAACAATTTGCAATGCTGTAATAAAAACGGCGAGGGCTTAGCTTTAAGGCAGAAGATGCGATGCGGATGATGTTGTTGTGTGACCTACAATGGTCGTTGCCCACCCTTTAATAGCTCGTGTGCAAACTTTCCCACTGTGCATGACCTTTTGCCACTGGCAGAGATAAACATTTCAAAGGTTACGCACAAGCATTTATGTTCACGCTGCGGCGGTTCGTAAGAAATGCCATTTCGGTTGCCCTTTGCCAGCCCGGTCACGTTCAGTTTGTGCTGCGAAGGCTCAACGAGTCGGCGGGCTGATGACCCACCCCACAGGGATGAGTGGACACATAATTGTGGGAAAGTATTTTTAACCGTACCGAGCCGAATGGCAAACAGATGGCGATGGGGAAATGTTTAATACCCATTTTCAACCTGATCAATGTGTAAAAGCGTTTCCATCTTTTTTTTGCAATTCAAGTACTCATCCATTCTACATCTTATTCTATATTAGCGTTATCATGCAAATACACCTTTCTGTCAAGCCTGCTCAAGGTTGATACCTACCTCAAGTACATCCAATCGTAAGTACTCGATCAGCGAATGGATTTGCTACTAAATCACGAATCGCCTCAGTGTGCGGGACGCGTCCGCAGGGAAGCGGTATCGCCAGATTATGATGATGTTTGTCGAATGGAAACTTATTGACCCCACTCGAACGGAACCCCCTTTCGCGGTAACTTCAATGAACATCTTGGGCTGGTTATAGCGGAAACCGTACAGAAAATTCCTTTTTTCTAGCGAATTTGTTTGTCAAAGCGCTCTCCAGTGAGCGGGTCATGCCATTTTTCATCCCTGTGTTTACCGTGGCTGTTTTTTTTTCTTCTTCCGATACCCTTCAAGTGGTCTGGTGGTGAATGTGAATAATTCAGAACGTAGAGCATTTGAAATATTACCATTTTTTTCGTTGGGGTGCAAACACGGGTTGAGCGATTTTTTGGTCCTGGAATGGGGTTTGATTTAATAAATGTAATGTAATGTCTGTTATTGGGGCCCTTCACGATTCTAGCCAGCTTTTTGTATGGAATTTGACAGTTGGAGGCTGAAATCATGTAAACACTTCATACAAAACCACACATAAAACTAACCTGCAATTTTCAGTCTAGATTATTCTAGCCTCAAAGCTAGAATTAGATTCGAGTACCTGTTCGAAAAAAATGGCAAAACAAGGTGGTGTTTTCATTTATCCCAAGGTGCATTAAAGAGATCAGGTGGTGGAATCTAGAATCAAAGTATGTGTAGACCAGGTGGTCTCATAGCATATTGTTTATAACCAAATTTGAACGTCACTTTTGACAGGACGGGTGAAAACTTTTGCTCAAACAGGCTTTCTGGTAGCTTGACGAATATCCAAAACATTCTTAAAATCTTCATTCAGAAGCAGAAGCGATAAAAATCAGCCTTCTAAATACATACACCTTAGGATAGGCACACCTGTATATTATACCCACTTTGATAGCTGCTCAAAAACTGCTATACAATGCAAACAGCTGATAGGCTGAGATTTCAGCCTATGAACTTAAAACTGAAAGGGCCTCATTGTTAGCATGGTGAGTTGAGAGAAGGGGAAGAGTCCTATACCATGTTTTCCAAAAAATTCTTCTTCTTCTTCTTTGGCACAACAACCGCTGTTGATCACGGCCTGCCTGTACCCACTTGTGGAGTTTGCTTTCAGTAATTTATGGATTACTCCCTCATAACAGGATAGTCAGTCCTACGTATGGGGGCACGGTCTATTCGGGACTTGAACCCATGACGGGCATGTTGTTACGTCGTACGAGTTGACGACTGTACTACCAGACTGGCTCAGATTAGTCATGTTAAAATCCTATCAGTCCTCACCTTCCTTTCGAGCAGTCGTCTTAGCCATGGTTGAAACATTCATGATCAACGCAAGTTGCTATTTCAATGAAAAAGCTACTCCTACTGAATAGCATCGTTGAATGCATCTAGATGAACTTTCCAAAGGAATGAATAGAAAAAAGCTATTAAAAAGTATCCCACCCGTTAAGGATGCACCGGTTGTGCTCCGTCTGGCTCACAACTACCCCTGGAGCAGTAATTATTTACTTGTATTTCTTCGTCCTTCGAGGCTAACAGCAATCAGTGCGGCATTATCGGAAGATTCATTTCAAATTCAATTGCCCTACCGCCTGCTCCCACATTTCAGCCGCCAGGTCTCGTGCAGCCGTTGGCCTCTTTGGCCAGCAACTTGTGTTACACGCCCGGCTCGTTAAACGGCTCGTTTCGACACGGAATGGTCCGTAAAACAATTATTCTATCCACAACCATCTGCCATTGATAGCGCTAGCTTCTGTGTGTGTGTGTAGGAATCGAGCAACCCATTTCTGCCATTCTTCCACCGGCAATGGTTCGGCCCGGTGACCACTGCGAACGATTGACCGCACCCGTTTAGCAATTGATTTACTTGTTTCAGAGGCTTCGAGCAATAATCCACAGAGAAAAAGGGGGGTGCAATGGTAGGGGTAAAAAGTTTTACCCCACCGATAGAGTGATAAAAGCCGGTGCTGCTGCTCCGTTTGTTTCTGGAACCACGTTGGTGCGTTGGACTCTGTGGGCTGTGCAAACAACAGCTTCCTTCCTGCCCACGGTGGTCCACTTTCACGTGCGATTTCACTAAATTGTTTCGCCTGTTTACGATCGGTAGCGTCATATTGTGCAGCCTTTCTGCGTCTTTCAAATATGTGGTACAATTCATTCCGATCTGTCAAAAACTCCGAACGTAGCAGCACTGGGCAGGAGCGCTGCTCACCAATTACGAGGGAAACTTAATCAAACCCGTCGCCAGCAGGACGCAAAGAGGGCTTGAGCTTTCGGTGCCAGTTTTCCCAGCAAGTTGTGTTGTAACTTTTTCCTTTTCCCTTCTCTGCTTGCTAGCTACAAACTAGCACATCCCCACCCTCTTGATTGCAGAAAACTAAAACGGTACAGAGTGTAGTAAATCCGGAAACTTTTCCCTCCTGGAAAGTGATGTATTACGGAGGGATTTGTAAAATTCATAGTCCCGTTTCGGAAGCGCGCTAGTTTTGCCGCAGCAGTCCGTACCATGCGCTGCCGGCAGAGTGACGTACATGAATGCTTAATTTGGCACGAAGAAGCGGCGGCAGCAGCAGCAGCAAGAGAATGGCCCTGATCAGTATTGTGAAATATTCCGCCCCTTCGCTTGATCGACCGCGCCCAGCTCAATTGTTTGGCTCAAGGATGGGGAGGAACTTGGGACTGAAAATGGCCGGAGTTCTCGCCCGCGGTACCAAACCAGCGCTGGCAGAAGTTGTCAAAGTTATGTCAATCCCGGCACAGGGAAGCTCCCTGTCTGTTTCCATCCCGTTGGCAGCCGCATCATCCCGCAGGCATCTCTGTCTGTCTGTGTGTGTCGGTGTGTCGCTCTACAATGGCCATGTTTTGCTGAAGATGTACAATTTTGCGCATCATTAGAGAATCATAAGCAGTGTCAGCTCATGTTTGTGGTTGGAGTTTACACAATCCGCGAAAGGGCGATAGCTAAAATGTGCCTTCGTTTGCACGCAGCTGGCGGCGTTCCGGGCGTGGCTGCGGGACAGTGTAATGTTGGTGTGCGGCGTTGCTTTCAGACGAAAATAATGGCGCTCGGGAGACGTTTGACAGATGTTCCGATGGGTTCCGGTGGTGGGACGATGTCATTCGAGCGGACACTAATTCCGTCACTTTGGTTGGTTTTTTTGAGAACGGGTTTTTGGTTGACTGGCGTTTGCTGCACCTTTACTGAAAAGTGTGTGTGTGTGTGTGTGTGTGTGTGTGTGTATGTTTTTTTTGTTTCTTTTTTCCAATAAATTGGAGTGAGATTTCACACCAATCAATGGGTTGAAAGAGCAAATTGATGACAGATTTTTGCACCGCGGTCGTGTTACAATTCATCATTTACATATGACTGCAAAATTCGTTTGAACGATGACAATGAGTGAGCCATTGATATCACAGAGTTTTACAGCATTCAGAGTGTTCACATGAAAAGTAATGAAAAATAGTCGCACAATGAAATCAATATTTGCAGTGCAAACATAAGCATAAACAAAGCAAACATTCCTATTGATAAATTACCCTACAAATACATCATGAATAGAATTTCAAACATGCATTGAGTTGGTATTTTAGAATCAATCAATAATCCATAAATAATGTGCCATATACATTATACAATCATTCCAAGGGAAGCCAAAGACATGATTGGAGAAGAATGGTACCGCATGAATGGTTCATGAACTGTAATTCAACTGAATGCTGTATGCCTTTGTTCTAATTTGATTCCAACCAGAGCTCTGCGCAAAATAGCTCCACAAGCTTTATTGAACGATTGCCATGAAGCATTAAACACAGTTGGTCCATTATAATGCTGTAATTTCCTCTTATGGAGATCATATGTAGGACAGCTTGCAACAAATAGATGAAATATGATTTAGATAAAGATTAATAGAGATACGATAGAATGAAAGCTAGTGTACATTTGAAAATGAAGCACTGGGGCCATTTTACAATGAAGAATAAAGCTCATTTTCTACATTTTTGGTTTAATGTATCCAATGGAATATGTAATAACAGTTGAGAAACGTTTCAGTATTTTGAAGAGAATCTAAATTGCCAATACATGTTAGCGGTCAAGTATCGAAATCATTTTTTCTATCACCCAAGAAACACTCCTAATACTCTCCACATCAAGGGCAACATTTTACCACACATTAAACCATTCCGGAATGCAAATGTAACCATATCAAATTCCCTACATCTTCATTATCACCACCCCCTAACCGACATTCACACACTTGCAGAAAGAAAAACTGCAATCCCATCGACTGCGTAATTGAATAATCAATGTCAATAATTTCCTCAAGCCGCTAATTGGCCTGCAAATGACAATAATCATCACGATCCGAGAGGCTGTTTGATGTGCTCACGGCGCTGAAGCAGCTTGTATAAGTGCACGGTCTTTAATGAGATTTTATCGATAGAGGCCGATGGAGGCGCCCGGTCGATGCACAATCTTGATGACTGATTGCGTCGCGTCCACACGACGAGGGCCTTTTGTTTAGTGCTTCACGCTGTCCGGTTCTCGGCTCTCGGCTCTCGGTAATTTATTCATGAGCAAACCGTCCCCTCCCGCCGTGTGTCTGATGATGCGCAAAATGTCGGACTCGTCCAACCGTCCAAACGGACAGCTTCTTCCAGGATGCCAATTTCATCCTCCCCATCATCTTCGGTGAGCATGTCTTTTCGCTGGCTGTGTCTTCCTGGCTGGAAGAAAAACTATTTTTACCATCAAGACCAAGGCGCAACGGTTCGTCAGTGTTTGCTAAGAGCGAGGAGAGCGTTGGGTGCCGTTGGCAGGCTTATAATAATTCAATTATGCTTGCTAGAATGAGAGTGCAATATGATTATGTTTTGTAATTTAAATTCCTTTACAACAGCGCTCGGCAGATCGTTTGCTTGGCAAACTTGATGATGTCACAAAAGACTCATTTTGAGAAGCGCTACGGTATTGTATATCTGGCGTTTTCAATTCAATAAAGTGCCACCAGTCTCCACAAAACCACGCTAGCCACGCTGGTGGCTTTCCGCGGGGACATTGCAACGCCATGCTAGAAAAGCCTTCCCCTAAATTGGTAGGTCTTATGCGCTTTGGGAAACATCTCCAGCGAAGGCATGAGGCTGATTCTTCGCCGTTGCTGCTACTGCTTCTTGTAATGAAAATAGCAAAAGTGCAAGAACCCCAGTATGGCAGTGCAACAGCAAAGGGAACACAGCTGCATCGTGGCAAACGAAGTCGATCCCTTGGAGGCCGCCGCTTCGATCGGTGTTTGTTCTGGTAAATTTTGAAAGCCAGCTCGCAGTGGACTTACCGCCGACGTCTTCGCTCCCAAAAGCTGATTGCATAACGTGCCAGCTTTACAATTTGCACCGTAACGGGCAATGTATTCGTCATGGTGGATCCGGCATCCTGGTGGATTTCTATACGTTCTCATCCGTTGTAAGCGCGTTCCCAATTGATTCAAGGATACGGTGTATGATCTTGTTTATCAGGCCACATTCTGTGTCCTGTTTGCTCTTAAGGCCGTGCGCCAATGTCTTCTTCCGTATGAGTTGGCGGAATAATCTTATTTATACACGGAGCTGTACATATTATTCTTACCTCGAGAGCTGAATTGCGATTCGTTTTCGTCACGTCAATAGGCGTTCCTCTTGCTGGGGCGCATGTTGTGTCGAAATAAATCGTACATCATCGCGTTTGATCGATTGGACCATTGGCAGGGAGAGCAGGTTGGGTTTTTTTGTTGGTTTTCATGTCATAAAATTAGATATATGTATGAAATTTATGAGGAAAAACCCGCTCATACACACACATATGAGGTTGTGTTTGGCCCAGCCCCAGTAGCAATGCTGCCAGATAATGTATAATACACGAATTATTGGCTATGCCTCGGTAAATTGTTCCTGTCGTTATCGATCATGCAATATGCCTGTTGTACAAGGCAATTTCCAAAGTGTGGAATATATTTGTTTCGTTGAAAATGTTAAGTAATGGTGAAATGTTACAAAATGTACTGTGAAGATATCCTATTTTGATGTAAATCTCGTTGGTGCAAAGTACCACTTTCAATTAAGCATTGTTCAAAAGAAGAAGCTGAATAAACAAGATTGACTGAGGCTTCTCTTTATCAAACTTCTCAGCAAACATTATGTTTTGTTCCTTATTAGAATTGTGTTTCCACCATTCACTCCATCATTCACTCGTACAGCGGTAAATGCCATTAATCAATTTCCTTTTCCACTAATTAATGGCAAAAACGAACACCCAATCCTGTCCGTTGGGTACTACCGTTGAACGTGTCTAGCGCTAAAGGTTTCCCCTTGTCTGTAATTGAATGAATCGCTAATTTGCCATTTTGCTAATGATTTGATGGCATGTTGCGTTCATCTGTAGCGGGAATGAATAATTGTTTTCGCTTTGGCGTTACTTAGCTCTTCTCTTATTTCTCATCTCCATCAAAGCCATCGGACTGCCGGTGGAGCATTTAAGCTGTGCTGGTTGCCGCGTTGCCCGTTTGCCATTTGCAATATTTTCAAACAGCATCATCACCTGCACTATGCTACTACCCCCCCCCCCCCCCCCCCCCCCCCCCCCCCCCCCCCCGATACAATCGCGTTTCATTCGCCCATTCCCACCATTGGACTGGTGCATAAAATCGATACAAATCTTCAGCCCCAATCAGTGTGTCCGTGTGCTCCGAGCATAGCTTCTCATCTGCCAGCTATTTGTTCATTCCCACTACCGGTACCATCCTACCGTCCTATCGCTCCTACGTGTGGTTGATAGAGCTTAGCCACGGAGCAAACTATGGCGAGAAAATCCATCACACGTGGAAAGAGAACCGAATCAATTTCTCATTACACACGTTGCCTTTTGTCCCTTTCTGTGTGTGCATGTCTGCAAATAGTTTTCTCACCTGCAACCCACCGTTTGCACTCTTCCCCTTTCCCCGATTGTAGCTATCCCAGGGCAGAGTGGCTTCGATGGGTTTGTTTTTTCTTTTCTTTTACCGAGACCTGATTTAGTGGTAAAAGATAGAAACAGATTCCAGTTTTATGTGGGCTGCAATCGGTGCTCTGGTACTGCTCCCCTAATTCGTTGTCTATGTACTGCTTCAGCTCTATTTTGTTCTTTATTTTCTTTTTCCCCCCACACGTAGTCTGTCGACATTTCCCGCCCCAGACAGTTCCCAACCGACATGCCATACGGTGAGGGGGAACAGCTAAAGTTCTGTTAAAACAATGCCGTTAAACTGCTTCACTTGGAACAGGGATAGTGTGTGTGTGTGTCTCCTGGGGAAGGGCGCTGAGCGACGAAGAGAGGGCAGCAGGGCGAAAGCGACATGTTCGAGTATGGAAAACAATGCCGACGAAGCACGGTGCAAAACCTGTACCGTCGTTTCTACATTCTCTAAACCGAAGCATCCTCTTTATTATGGTAAATCATGGAGGCTTTTGGTTGAAGTCATCTGCGCCGGGAATACACAGAGCGCACCCCCCCGTAGCAAGGAATAGAGCCGAGCACTCACACACTAGCGTGCACATGCTCAGCACGTACACAGGCCCGTAAAAATAGTAAATATTTGCTCCCGGGTGTTGACAGCTTTTTAAATGGTTTATTATTTTTCCTGCATCAGATTCCGGAGTCGTCGTCCCC
>SIXB01006111.1:0-12391 GCA_007018985.1 Anopheles bwambae | reverse complement strand
AATACAACACAATATGGTCGTATTTTTTCCATGACAAATTACGCCTTCAATGCATCGAGTGGCTCTAAAACGTACTTGTTAATTTGATTTATTAGTCGCCCGCGCTTCATGGGAAGCAAACGTTCCACCCTAACATGGTGGCGATAATTTCCAGAATCCGTATCCGAACGAAACCAACTAAATGAAGCAAACCAAACCCGAACCAAACAAAGAAAACAAAAAAAAAACGCACACCACGCACCCAGTGTTGTCCACTGTGCAACCGAATGCATCAATCAATTGGCCACCGATGACTGATGGGTCGATCCAATCAACCTCGGGCCCGTTCGAAGCTGCGAAGGAAGGAGAGTTCGACCGAAAGAAACCGGATCCACCGCGGCTTTCCTCCACTTTGAAGCGAGGTAAAAGAAGGGCAAAGCCAAAAAAAAACAAACGCACTTTGCAAGAGACAAAAGCAGACGAAGCGAAGAAAGAAAGGAAGGGGTGAGAAAAATGTGCCAGAAAATTCATATAAATTACCATAAAAGTTAGGTTAAATTGAAAAATTGAAGTTGATTTATGAAATCGCTTTTTATTGCGCTTCGCTGGTGCGCGCGGATGCTGTGAGGGCGTGTGTTTTTGTTCTTATTTTGTTGTCGTTTCTCTACTCTCTTCTTGTGCAACCTTCTCTTTTCTTCGCTTTCCTGTTTATTGCTTGAAATCTGTTCGTGAAATTGCATTTTTACTCTCTTTTTTTCTGTACACCATATCTATAAAGAATGATTTCATTTCACCCGTTTTTGGCTCACCTCAAAAACGCATCTCCGCGTATCAGAGAGGGGCCGATTTTTGTGGCTGGCTTCATTGCAACTGTGTTCATCATCCTCCACATACACACACACACACGCACGCCTTTCAGCAAAACCCTCCATTACGCTGTATTATTTATTCTGCTTCGTGCAGCATCGGCACCGTTGTCTCGTCGTTCGCGTACATCGCTGCATCGCTGGAGTTTATGTTCTTTTATGCTGCTCACCCACCCAACCCCCACCCAGTATTGCGGTGTTACAAGCCCGAGGAGCAGAGGTGCATAATGTATGCTGCTGTTGGATGGGGCTGGGTCTTTTTGCATCACCCCACACCGTTAACATTTAACCTCCGTTTCTCTACCACCTCACGCACCGAGAGGGCACACTGATTTTATGGGCAATCAAGTTTTGTTGTGCGTCGGGGGTTTTGTTCTTCTTCTGTGCTTCCTATTTGTGTGTCATTTTCATTGCATTTGCAATCATCGGCAGTGGTGGTGGTGGTGGTGGTGCGCACATATACTTCACGCGTATTTGCAATGTCTTTTTGGTGCTCGATTTGGTAGAGCATCAAAGGCAGGGACGATGGAGGTGACCTCTGGCTCCGCACGACCCGAACTCATCCTTCAATGCCATGGCTAAAAGCGATGAAATAAATAAACATACCGAGAGAAGAGAGAAGAAAAGCACCAACTATACAAAAAAAAGTGTTACCAACAGAACCTGAAATCGGGTTAAAACATAAACACACGCACACACACACGTACGGGAGCACTTCGGATGGGGTCGAACAGCAGGGAGATAGAGAGAGAGAGAGAGACATGGGAAAGGGAAATGAAGAAAAATGGCACAACGATGGAACATAACTGTTTTGTTGTTGGTTGATTTAAGGGAAGGAAGTGCATGCAACGCAGAGCAGCATTCGGATTCGTTCCGGTCGTTTCATAAACATCAAAGGTAAAGGAAGAAATACGACTTTTGGGGTGGCGGTTGTGGGTTATTTTGAGCCCATTGAATGATCCCCAAAAAGTGAACTAATGTAAGTTCTGGACTGAAAATCTGAAGAAACCTAAGGCTATGGTTAAAGCACAAAGGAGTAGATAAAAATGCTTACTTGTCGCGTCTTGCTCATGCTATTGGTTCTAGACTATTTGGTATTCTAGACTCTTTATTTACAGTTATTAAAAAAGTACTAAAATTTCAACTCAGTATCTCGCAGTAGCTATCTTGAATTACTAGTTTAGATACATTTTTGAAGACTCTCTGTTTTTCTTCCAAGGATCAAAATCCATTTTCCTGATCTCGTTCGCTGTCCATTTTACCCAATTTTATTTCATTAAGAAGTTATACTTTTTCCCTAGACTTTACTGTGTTTGATTTAATCGATAAGGCCTATCACAAAAAGGTAAAGTTCTGATATTGAATTCCAATTTCCAAATACATTTGATTAACAGCACGAAAACGGTTTGAACCTGACCTCTGACTTTCGTTCTAGTATCGAAGATCCCCAAATTATTTGATAACCCCGTTTCTAATGTTTAATTCACATTTGACACAGCTGTCGGACCAAATCTGGAGCTTTATTCCAGGAAATTTCACTATCAAATATCAGTAATATATTCTCCAAGGTCAACTAATGAACACCTAGAAAGATGATGTTTAATTAGTGGTTGTATGCTATACACGACACGTTTAAACAAGATCTAAAAGAAAACGTAGAAATTGATTTAGTGAGCTTTAATCTTCCTTCCCGAGAATGATTTTAAACAAAGCAATATATTCTCAGCTGTTACTTACCAGTTGCTTTCGCCATTATCCTCGTTCATCCCAAAAAGGTTTGATAATAACCATTCACAAGCATTGGAGTTTGATTCTAGCCCTAACTGTTCACGATTAAAAAGCGAATTTTATTTCATCGTTCTCATTTCAGGTGTTATTTTCTCCAACGCAACGCCATTCGCCACCAAATGCCGAGTGGGTGGGTAAGGTGTGCGTGTATGTGTGTGTGTGTGTGCTGAGATAGAAGTAAATCATCGCAACCACTCGGCAGGCAAATATGTAAACATCGACAGCAAACATTATAACCACCGCACCAACACATAAGCGTGACACGAAGCCGGCCGGGATGCCCTCTGCCGGTCGCCGGTTTTACTTTGCCCCGGTGCCACACTGCTGCTGCTGCTGCTGGCCGGTGCAAATGCTCCGTTTCAGCACGGAGGGGAAAAGGACAAGGGACGGAAAAAGTAGGTACATTTCCCCGTCCACACTCATCACCCACCTCAACCTCTGTAAGCTTTTATGTTTGCTGTTGCTCTATACACAGCTCATGGCAAACTATGATTTTATATAGTTTTGGATGTCATTTTTTTTAGTTGCTCATAGCCATCATCGTGTGAGAGCGACAGATAAAGCAAGAGAGCAAGAGGGAGAGAGATGGGTAATAAAACGCTATGTTTTATGTTTCTTTGTTTGTGCAGGTCGCACAGGCACCTCTCCCCCTGGGAGCTGCTGGTTAGCGGCTGTGCAGCACGGTAGCCGACCCCGTGCACGGAACGGAAAGCGAAAACGGTGTGCGAACGAGATGGCCGGTGCGGTGAATGCATACATAGAGAGCAGAATGTATAGGGAGAGAACGAGAGAGAGAGATGTATATATATATATATATATATATATATATATATATATATATATATATATATATATATATATATATATATATATATATATATATATATATATATATATATATAAATGAGTGTGTGTGTGTGTGTGTATTGGATGCGAATTTATGCTCGCACATGATGCACTGTTGCTAAGGGCCTCGATCGACCTGCTGATGTTATCGGTTCCCCATGCCAACTCCCCCATGCAGCTGCAGTTTACCTTTGCCCAAGCATGGGTGGTAGTTTTGCCCCATGTTGAGGATGCAAGAGGAAGAAGACGCTCGGAGAACAGAACGGTGGCCTTTCCCGAAGAGAAATTGACACAAAGTAACATTGTTTTTTTTTATGCTGCCGACAATTTGTTTTTGGGAATATTACAATGTTTCAGGTAAAATCCGGTTCGAAGGACTATTTTTGTATGATTGCCTTTGACCTCTAAAATGATGTTATTGTGATTAGCCTAATTAAAACAATTTTTATGGCATAGAGTAAGTTCAATGGTAATGATTTTAGCTATATCAGGCTTTATTTTGTAAATTAACATACACAAAGTTCTTCAATGTTCTCGTTTTTCCTATCCAGCACTCCTTAACTATAACTGAAAACAATCAGTTTATGTTCGAGAATATTCGAGAAAATTGTTTTAATTGATTTATCGGAGCAACAGCAAATCCCTTCCATAGCCAGTAATAAAATTATTTTGAATAAGTCTCTTTGCCTATTAAAATCACTTCCTAATCCATACCCCCACCCTCCTCCATCACTGTCTAATCGATCCTAAGGGTTTCGCAGTGCATCGACGTGTATGTCGTTCATAAAAAGTGAAACACTCTTGTTGCTATGCGGATGCATCCAGTCCCGTCCAGTGCACTGGAGCACTGGAGAGCAAAACACAAACAAGCAGCAAGAAGAACAGCAGCAAGAGAACCTAAATTAAACATACATGAGAATGGGCGCAGCAAACTGCATAACCGAGAACATATGATGGCGAGAGCATTGCGATGCGATTGCCCGAGCTCACTACCACCAGCCAAAGCAAGCCGAGCGAAAGCCGGCTTCCCAACATACAGAGCGCTGGTATTGCTTGTGTTTATGTGTCGTGGTGCTTTCTCCCCGTCCGTCCCGGTAAATAAAATCAGCTGAGCGATCCATCCCCCCACAATTTCCGGTGGGGTGCGGGTGGGTCACGAAGTCCCCTTCCAGTACATAAATGCACACATACACAAAAGTACTCTCGGGCGGCTGCTATGTTATGCAGTGCTCGGTGTGTAGCACCATGCTCGGTCGATGGCTATCTGGAATGGTGTTTGATACATACTAAGCCAGTCGTCAGAACAGAGAAAGCAATATCCAGCAGCAGAAAGGCCAGAAGCGAACCGAGCGTGTAATGTAAAACACTCGGCAATGCTTGCTTGGTGTTGGTGAAGCCCGCGCAGGAAAGTGTTGGTGATGGGCCCGGTTCGGTGCTTTGTGTCATCCCTAACATCATCATCGCCATCGTCATCATCGTCATCATCATCGCGCAGTCATCTGGATGCCCTTTTTATTGACCTCTCACACTCTCGCTCTCTCACTTTCTCTTCGCGCAGTTTTTTTTTGTTTTTTACTTTTTTATACACTACTCTTCTTTTCTTGGTTGCCTTCTCTGCTACCTTTTTCGATGAGGTAATTATAGGGTGGTGGGAAGCGCTTAATTGAATGATTGTTCGTCCATTTGATTTCGTTACAGTAAAATTTGCCTGTCGGCGAGTGTGCCTGTGTGTATGTGTGCTGGATGGTTTTTGCTCTTTTATGCTCTTTCATTTCTTGCTTTATTTGCTTTTGATATCTTTTGCTGCCCTTACTGTACATCGAGTTTTGTTTTCCACACCTACGCATTAGCCATGATTACAGCTGAGAACATGTTCTGTTTTGTATGTGTGTGTGTTTTTTTTTCATTAAGAAAGAAGCTCTTACGAAAATGTATACATAACTTAAAAATATGTTTAATATTAAAAACATCGTTAAAAATTTGTGTAATCACTTTTAAGATTGCATCTAATTTATCAATTTCAAAAAATTTAAAACTAACTAACTGAAAGGCAAAAAAATAAATAAGCACCTCAAACAAAGGAAAAAAGCCCCAACACATATTGGTTAACGATGAGCTCTTTACGAATATTCGAATGAACCCATAATAGCCTTTGCCCCTAAAAGTATGCAATCTTTCTGTCAATAGTTCAATTTTAAGAATTATTATGCACGCTTTTGAAATCCATTCATGGTCTGATGGCTCATTATAACAAACAATAGCAATAAAACAAAAAAAAGATTACTAATTGAGGAAAAGGCAATAGAAATAGCGCAAAATGTTGTGACTTTATAATACTGATTGTGACATTCTTTTGGGCTAGTTGTTCTTATCTCTTTTTTTGATTTATATAATTTTTATTTGTACAACGTGTAGTACTGATTTTATTCTCTCCCTTCATTATTGAGGAATGGTTGTTGTATTACTCGTTTTAAATGATTGTTTGTTTTAATGATTATTGTTTTTATTATTATTATTATTTTAAATAATTATATAAGTTTGTAAATGATTTAACGTTATGCCCATTATTATATTATTATTATTATTATTATAAGTTTTATTATTATTATTAAAAGTTTTATTATTATTATTATTATTATTATTATTATTATTATTATTATTATTATTATTATTATTATTATTATTATGATTATGATTATTATTATTATTTTTATGATTATTATTATTATTGTTTATTATTATTATTATTATTATTATTATTATTATTATTATTATTATTATTATTATTATTATTATTATTATTATTATTATTACTATTATTATTATTATTATTTTAAATATTTATATAGTTTTTTTAATGATTTTAACGCTTTTGTCCATTATTATTATTATTATCATTATTATTCTTATTATCATTATTTTTATTTTTATGATTTTCAATATTTTTATCATTATTTTATAATAATTTTTATTATTTTTCTTCTTTAAAGGAATAATGCATCCTCTTTCAGCGTGTTACTAACCATCAAATTACCTTTTTTTGCCCTTAAATAACCACATCCAATCCCATTGGTCCCGGTATACATTTTCCAAGCCGGAGAGCATCGAGAAATTACTTAACAATTTCCAACCTAACAGCTCTACCCGCGCGGCCCCACCCGACACTTGCGCCCGATTCCCGTCCGAGGAAACTCGCACCATATGATTTCTTACACAATCATCCTCCCAGCTGCACATAGAAAAAGGACAACCCCCGTAGCGCCCTCCCAAAAAAAAAACCCCAACCCAAAACGGAAAAGCAGAACCTCTCCTTGCTCTCGCACACACACAGACACACTCGCGCTGCTTTATCATTCAAACGTGCCCGGAAAGTTTGACGAACCTTCGTTTGACCGGAACGACCGGGAACGACCAGTTGTTGTTGATTTTTTTTCTAGTTTGCACATTTATTCTTGAACGCAGGAAAAACAACATCAGGGGCTGAAGGGTGAGTTTCTTTTGATTTTAGCACCTTTTTTTCCCGTGTCCATACCATGCCAAGAATCGAATGAAGTTTCCCTCCTGGGAGAAAGAAAAAATCGTTAATCGGTTTCACGGTAGCATAAAAAACAGCTGTTGCGATCGAAAGCAAATCGACCCGACTGGAGCGAACACACCAACACCAGCACACACGCCAACAGCAAGCGAGAAGCAGTAAAAGAACCGTTCTCTCTTCTTTTTTTTTGCTTCCATTGAATTGGAAAATCGATAAACAGCAGGCAACGAACGATTTGCCATCGCTGCGCATTGGAGAGAGAGAGAGTGCGAGAGAGCGAACGAATGCAAGCCCTGTAAATGGAAACGAGTAGGGAAATAGAAGGGCTGAACCATGGCACACCGGGTAGAGTAAAGAGAAGCGAAACTGAGGGAGGGAAAAACATACCGGTACATAAAATACCAACACACACACGTGCACGGGCTCGGAGCGCCGACACGAAGCTGTCAAATGCTACCGGCGTTTTTCTTCTCTCTCTGCGCTTCCAACTATACATAAGCTTTACCGGCATGCGCGTGCACACATACACAGACACACCGATACTGCTTGCCACATGGGGGAAAAACCCCGGAATAAATGCACCGAAAGTGGTGTTAGTGTGGCTTTGTTGGGGGTGCACTTGGGCTCGGACAGAGCCCGACCGGCTGTTTTATAACGAGCCAGGGAAGGCCAGTCGGGTGATGAGGAAGGAAAGGAAAGGGATTTTAACATCCCCTGCTCCCCTCCTCCGAAAGGTGTACCCTAGTTGTTAGAATGTGTCAGTGAAGTGGTAATGGAAAAGCGGTGGATTTTCCTCACCGTCTATTTATATTGTTATTGTTGTTCTTATTCGGTTGCAAAATTGGAAAGAGCAATAAGACAGCAAGAGAGAGTGAAAGAGAGAACGAGCTACTGGATGGAATGAAATAAATCTTTACATCTTAAAAACAAAGTGGGAATGAGAGGGAGAGAGAGAGAGCGAGAGAGAGAGAGAGAGAGAGAGAGAGAGAGAGAGAGAGAGAGAGAGAGAAAGAGTTATAGAAAAATTAATGTTAAATTTAACGAAAATAATTTACTTAAAAACCTGTTTTTAAAATTAAAACTCGCTTACTTCTATCATTACAAATATCGCGAACGTTTGATATTAAGCCTAGCAAATGCTCTAATTCTTATAAAAATACATAAATATTTTCATTTGTTATTAGCTTTTTAATAAAACGACATACTTCCATCAAATTCCACCTTATCTTATTTAGTTCAGTGTTCGGATAACAATTATATGACCAGTTTCTGCCAGTTAACATTTACATTTACTCCAACGCGGTCGCTTTTCACCTGCTCATTGATCTTCGCAATAAGGCAGCCAAGCCAAAATGAACAGAAAACGAACAACGGAAGAACCGAGCAACCAGAACCGAAAGCAACATTATTTGCATGTTGGAAGAGATTACGAGCTTTACCCTGTGATGGGGAGGCAATATTTTCATCCCTTCCCATGGCTCACGCTTTCTCGCTCTTTCTCCCTCACAACCCGTGTGTATTGGTGTAACGCGTGAAGCAACTGGGAAGGGAATGAGAATGGAGCAGCCCAGTACCTCACACGAGCCTGCTGCTGCTGGTACTGCTCGGTTTGAGTTTCGGTGACGGAAAGGTGATATTTATTTCGGTAGATAACGTTCACCACACGTTCACTGCTGGCTCCTTTCCCACCCCTCTTTTGTCACTAAAAACACACACAAACACACATACCCACTATGTAATGGGCAATTAAAGAAGCATCATACTTTGTGCGCACACGGTTTTGTTCCATTTTGGGGTTGGGGGGGGGGGTGTTTAATTTCGAATTATGGCTGCCTCTGCACACACACACACACCTCCCTTTCCAAAAATCGATCGAGAAAGCACGGAAATGATGGGTTCATCGGGTTTTGCGGTATTATTAATGCGCTGGTGCTATTAGGACGCCCGATGGGCGCTTTATCTGATTTGAAATCAAACGCACACTCAGACACACAAAATCAGCACACGCAAACACAAACAAACAAAAAAACAAACAAAACAAAAAAGCTTAATTTCGCTTACTTTGTTTGCTGTTTCCTGATCGATACAAATAAAACTTTTTTTCCTCCCCTTCGCATCGCATTTTCCCGGAAGTGTATAAAACTTTGCAAAGAAATCATTTCCGTACCCTCCCCAGAGGTTGTGTGTGTGTGCGTGTGCTGTCTTTGTCCTCGTCGTCGTCGATAATAAATTGATTAAAAAGCCTCCCAAAAATAGGGCGGCATAATATGCCCATCCTTCTCCCACCTCTCACCGTCGTCATCATCTTAATCTACTTTCGATCAGCTGGTGGGTTGCCTACATTTAGGCGCTGAAGCGAACAAACAAACAAAAAAACGGGAAAACGGGAGGACCTGCTACAGCTTTTCTGGTTTTGTCTGTGTCTGTGCCAATCTTGTTCTTTTTTTAATTCTCACTCCAAGTTCGATTGAACTTTGAGCCTGCACTGTTCTGCCCTTAGCATAAGTTTTTTGCCTTTCGTTTTGTTCTTAATAATTTCGCATCGCCTGTTTTGTGCATTTGTTTGTATCTTCGTTAGCGATTTGTTGTCGTTTTTTTTGTTGTAGCTGATCCTTCCGGAGAAAAGTTTTTTTTTAAATCGGATACAGCAAATAGGGAAGGAAATCCCTACTGACAGATAAAATTAAACAACAGCATTGAAGAAGATGGGGAGCAACCAACAACAACAACAACAAAAAACTCCACCCCTGATGAAGATCAATACAGCTTCGATTGGGGCGAGGACAGAGTAAAGTTGGATCCCATCGAATGAAACAACTGGGAGAAAGAACAAGAGAAAAAAAGCCTCGCCAAACCCCTCCCGTTGGCAAACATTATTGGCAAACAATCCTGGAACAGTGTGTTCCCTGGGTTCCTCTTTTTTTGTACTTTTAAATCCCCTGGAAGCACAAACTTCCCACACGATACCAGGAAGGCCTACCCTGCTGGAGGGCATTATCCCGTCGATGGGCTATCGTTAAATTTTATACTTTGTTTTTAATTAGATTTTTATTGGTAGATTTCACCCCTCCCGGTTCGGGTATCTGCTTTCACAGCAAAACTTTCCAACTTGCTCCGTGTGATGAGAGTACAAAAAAAAAAACACACACACACCAACGTTTAGGGGGATGTACGTTTTAACTGGAACAGGCTGCCACTTTGTTGCCGTGGCTATTGTTGCTTTACATCTCCGATGGAATTTAATTACATTCCGTAATCAACTGAGGGATATAGATTGATTGAAATGAATGGATGCTGATAATGTGCAATGTGAGCGTGGTGGTGGTGTTGGTGGTTGGTGATGTTTGTAGGCTACAACAACAAGCGATTTAAAAGCTCGCGAAGGCAATAAATAAACTTGCAGCAGTGGAGCTTTCGATTGATTTATTACAGGAATGCTTTTCTTCCTGTAACTATTTGTATCCTTTGATTCGGTGAAGAGAGTTGAAAGTGTACCGTAAGAAGAAACTGTGAAGAATATGGTTGGAATTCATACAATCAATTACATGAGCAGTATGTGTTTTGTTCAAAGTGTTCTTCTGTATCCAGAGTAACAAAAAACAATACAAATGAGACTATGAAACTGTATTTTTCAAAAAATGTGTCTCGTGTAATAAGGATGTTTTTATTCAACTGTGAAACTATCAGTAATTTTAAATAATAAAGCATTACAAATTGCTCTTTTGGACAGAGGGCATTTAATGGGATGAAATCTAAAAAGTAAAAATCATGTGTTTTGACAAGCTAATTTCGTTTCGATACCTAAGAATTAAACTAAGAAAAATCCATGTTTCGTGAAGGTTTTTATTATGCTTTAAAGAAAACATATGGATTTTTCTAAAATTATCCCCAATCTCAAAATCCAGGCAAAAAAAATCAGCTCAAATTGTCATATTTTTTAAATATTCAAACCTATGTCTCAAGAGCTCCTCAAGGTTCAAGGTATCAAGGTATTTTATTTTCTATTTCGTCATTCAGCGAAAAAACTAAGTGCGACTGAGCGCGACAGAGAAACTTATGATGCAGTGCTTGTTTCAAAGAAAAAAAATACTAAAAATACACAATTTTGCAGAGTATACCATTAATAATATTTATAATTATTCTTAGCAGTCAAATATTAACAATAATCACGACTTTACGCGATTTCATATTTCATTCAATAAGTATCCGTGCCTCACAGTTTTATCCCTGCAATTGCTCCAAACTACCCACAATTGCCTGCAGGTCAAAACATGACACATTTTCTGCGAAAGATATGAAGATAGATTTGTTTATTAATAACGTGTAAAAAGTGACTTTGTTACGAATCAGTGACAAGCTACAAAAAATCAGAATAGCTAGTTATTCTTGTCTTTGCAATAAATAGTACTGCATTCCAACGACATGATACTTAGAACTAGTCAGTTTTAGCTAGATTCTTTTGAGAGTATCGTCCATTCTAATCCAGAAATTAGTTATTTGTTACTAGTCACTAATTACTAAATATATGTGTGGTATGTTTGGGTCCTGTCACGGTTGCCATGTGGTATGTTTTGAGATAGTCACGATATGTTCGATTTTGGGACGGTTGCCATGTAGTAACTTTGAACTCGCGTTGGCCAGGGTGGCCTTCAAACATCGTTACGGAAGGTCATCGTTTGCCGAATTAAGCAGAACTGAGGTGAATACTGTTTCGAAGCGGACTTTCGACACTTGATCGTCCAGGCGATCATAGAAACCTTTAGGAGGTTTCCCTTACTGGAAACGTTGGAGTTTAGAGGCCTTACCTTGGGCAGGGGAACATAACTAAACTCTTTAAATGAAAAGTCGATAGATGTAGGATGGGCATAGTCCTATCCTGACAGTCCGAACGAATCTCTCCTGCCATGATCGGAGTTGGTTTTATTTATACTCAAAAGAAGTTAAAGATTTCGCCCCTTTGGTTACGGAAGGTCATCGTTTGCCGAATTAAGCAGAACTGAGGTGAATACTGTTTCGAAGCGGACTTTCGACACTTGATCGTCCAGGCGATCATAGAAACCTTTAGGAGGTTTCCCTTACTGGAAACGTTGGAGTTTAGAGGCCTTACCTTGGGCAGGGGGACATAACTAAACTCTTTAAATGAAAAGTCGATAGATGTAGGATGGGCATAGTCCTATCCTGACAGTCCGAACGAATCTCTCCTGCCATGATCGGAGTTGGTTTTATTTATACTCAAAAGAAGTTAAAGATTTCGCCCCTTTGGTTACGGAAGGTCATCGTTTGCCGAATTAAGCAGAACTGAGGTGGATACTGTTTCGAAGCGGACTTTCGACACTTGATCATCCAGGCGATCATAGAAACCTTTAGGAGGTTTCCC
>SIXB01006110.1:0-12394 GCA_007018985.1 Anopheles bwambae | reverse complement strand
AATGGTCAAAAATGCGGAGAAAGCGTTTTCATTCTTGTACTAAAAAATGTACTAAAAATCCAATCTTCATTTGTATCACAAAACTACCTTAATGCATAAGAGAGAAAAAAATCTAAATTTAACCAAACACTAACTATGCTGGTGCCTGACACCGCCGCAACACAGTTGCCGATGGCCTTTTACGGACAAAGTTTCGTCGCCTAACCCGCAACACAAAAAAAAAACTCTTTTTCCCAAACTCCAGGAGGCAGCAGCCCAGCTGGCCACAACATATTGCATCACCGCACACAGACAGTGGTGCCCTGCTGCTGATACTGCAGTGATTGGAGCCGACTGTGTGCTTGGACAGAACAACAGAAGTGCGTTTGTGTCGCATTTTGGGGTAAGAGTAATAACCGAAAAAAGCACACGGACAAAACTTTGCTCAGCAAAGCATACATTCTTGGTGGTTCAATTTGCTTCACACCACTCCTATCACAACCGGGGGGTGTCTGTGTGTGTTTGTTGCACATGTGGTCACGTTTTTCATTAGACTTTAATTAAAGAACTTGCACACCACTTCGGCAATGTGGGTTGGGCCCGCGTTGGTTGTTGCATTTATTCCTTCCGTTTTTGTCCCGTGTTGTTGGGTGAGACAAGTAAAACCCTTTCCAGATTGTCATTACTGCGCTTGGGAAGGGTGTGGAGTAACATTCACAATTGAACCAGAAACCCGGCCGAGTAACCCGGGCAGAAAAACTCCCATTTTCCACCAGCAGATTTCCTGTTGCATGTTGTGTGTGTGCGGCTTTTCTCGTGTTGGCATATCGACCGACACCTTCACCGGTACTAGTGGGGGCAGGATGCGAGATAAAGGTTATCATTATTGTTGCACGACATATTTCACACTGCAACCAATGGAAGGAGAGGGGAAGGAAAGGGAATGGCGGCCCTTGAGAATGGGAGTGCAAAGCTCGATTAAAAACGAATCACGCCTGACCTCAAGGACTGTTGCTGCTAAATGGAAATGTGAACCCTCCTCCCCATGCCTCCATGTTCTGTCTCGCAGATGGGAAGTAATGTTACGTTTCTTGCTGACGTGTAGCGTGTGAATGAAAAACTACATACTGTGGTGCTTGTAAGTGTGTTTGTAAGCAATACAAACGGTCCGAAGGTAGTGGTAGTAAAACCAAAACTAATCACCATCCCTGTGGTGTGGTAGAAGGAAAATCTTTTCCCCCCGTTGTCCCTGTCTGTCAGCTCGATATGTGTTTCTTGTTGCTTGGGCACCGATTAGGAACAAAACACCGGGACATTATTACTCTCATGGCGTTTGTTGGTGTGTTGGTGTGTGTCCTACTGGACAGTAGGAAAAGTTTGAAAAGTGGCACTTGATCGTGCGCCGGGAACAACAACCAAAACCCCTTGTAAGCGTCACCTTCGGCAGTCGGGATTGTGTGGGGGGGAATTTATTCTACCCAGAGACAACCACACACATTGCCTAACCTGTAGGCGCACAGACACAAAAATACCGATCTTGTTCATGGTGGAAAATTCCTGTATTTTTTTTACCCGAAGCATAGCAATTACACACACTAGAAGAGGGAAAAAACATAGTGCATAGTGTTTCTTTCCCTTTTTTTGTTGCCTTCCCACATGCACATTGACCTCTCTAGCACGCCCCTGGTGCCACAAATATTTGCCATAATGAAGTGAATGTAATTTAGCCACACTCGCTCGTGCGTGCGTGTGTGTTGCTCTTTTTGTGCCAAATTCCACCTGGTGGTTGTTCAACAGGATGCAGGGGGGGGGGGTGAGTAAGAAGAAGAAGAAAAAAGTGCCAACCCCAACTTTACGAAAGCAAATTACGCTCATGCTGGCGTAGTAAAAACACACACTACGGCCAGGTGCGCTGCCAGGTTGTGTGTGTGTGTGTAGCGGAAGCCCCGGGAGTTCCCGCTCTATAGTTCGGGCAGCCCCGGGACACCGAACTTCAGAATGGTGCTATTTTCCGTGTTAATGACATCCATTAGCGTTAACTACAGGCGGCGCCGAACCAAACACGAAACACGACACGGCGTCGAATCGAAGAGGGAAAAGTTTCAATGGCCACCAGGCGGTGGTCCACTGGCTGCACCGGAAGCACAGGGGCAACGCTGCGTGTGTAGCCAATTGGCCGTAGGGATAGGAGTACTTTACCCTCCAACCCCTCAAATGCCTTAGTTGTTTGCTTCCTGTTGTTGTTAATATCGCGCATGAAGGGAGCTGAGACTTCCTGAGCCGTGCCAACCGATGGTGATTCGCTTATTCACTAATGTTTTGATTTTGCTCTCTCTCTCTCTCCCTTTTCTCTTTCCCACTTGCTTGGTTGCACGTAGACAAAAGGAAAGTCTAAGTGTTGTTTCGAGATATGTTTGCGTGGCCATTTCCGCTTCTCTCTTTTTTGTTGTTGTTGTGTGGCGGAACAATCGAGGGAGCTGCCACTGGGTTTACGGCCTTTATGGTAGGGCGTTCTATCGCCAAGGTCAATGCTTTCGTTTTTCCCCTCCAACTCCAGCTCGCTCTCTACAGAAAGGAGCAATACTTAACCGTTTCCGCTGTTTTTTTTTTTTGGGTAGAAAGGGGAGCCTTTTCCTTGGCCTTTGGTACGCGCCGTTACAGTGTTTATTTATTCACTACACACACACACAACACACGCTGCATTGAACGTTCGCGTGAGCTTGTAAATGGTTTCCTGTGGAATGGGGAGCGGGGAGGGGGGGGGTCGGAAAAGGGCAAAGAAATTGTAGAGGCAGGCAGGGAAACGCTTTCTCGATCATAATTATGTTACGGTTGTGTGTGTGTTATTTGCCCTTTCTTGACTCCATCAAACAAGAGTCAAGTGGTAAGAATGCTAAAGAGTTTTGTTACAAATAGCTTATTGCAATAAGAAAGAGATGATTGAAAAGTTTAAAAAATCAAAGGGCTTTTTAATACAAAAAAATTCCCGAAATAAATTATTTTTATTGAGAAGTTTTTTTCCTTTGTCTTCCAAAAAACCCACCATTATGCGTGTTAGATTTTGCACGCCCCCGGAAAATTTGTTTTCCATCACGAGTGAATCCTTTTTTACACGCCGAACCGAACCCCGCTAGCGATATCCTTTTTTCCGCGAAGGATCGGTTACCAGGTTCGGCATCCTTCCCCCCCCCCCCTCCCTGGCAACCAAACACATCTCTTTATTTGGAAGTTTAATCGTTGCCTTCCGGAAATTGTTATTGTTTTTTAATGTTACGATGCTGGACGGTTCTTGTTTTGGACTGTTGAAGGTCTGTTGTTGTTTTTTTGTGGTTGAAGTATTTTCCCCAAAACGGGGCAAGGAAGCTAACTTGAAGGAAAACAAACACCGCTCCGTTCCGTTCACTCTGTTAGCATCGTAATGATGGTGTGTAATTACCACCAGTCGCCAGTCGATGCAACAATGCCGCAACAACAAAAGCCGATCAGAAACAATGGCTCGATCGCCAATTGGACGGGAGATGCACACCGTGACACCGTGGTAGTAGCACACACCCACCACCATCGCAGCCATGCCATTCGGACGAGCAAGTTTTCATGTAGTTTTCGGAAAACTTTTCCCACCGCTCGGAGAGAGAGAGCGAGCGAGAGAAAACGGGATTAGTTGCGCCTTCGTCTTCGTTGCGGCAGAAAGCCACGCGATGAGGAGGCCATACAGTGCAACGAGTGCACCACGGGGAAGCACCATACCTTAATGTAAGGTAGCGCAGTAGTGGAAAGCTCGCTCGTCATCGGACGGTGATTTGTTGTTGTCGGTTGCAGTGCCTGCTTTAATTACGCGATGAAAGCGCAGCGCTTGGGTTTTCCTTTTTTTTCGCTTCGCTAGAAGCACTGACACAAGCGTGGAAGTGGTTTGAGGTGGATGGAGGACCTCCCCAACAACAACAACAACAACAGCAACCAAACAATGCGCAAACCGTTTCCATCCCATTGTCTTGGCGCTGTTTCCCTGCGAAGGGGGTTTGTTGTTTCGGGGAAAGAAGCGAAGCGAGCAGGACGGATTTCTACGAACTATGACAGCAGAAACACGACACTGCTGCTGCTGCTGCCGTTGCAAACCCGAGGGATTGTGCATCCTTCCCGAGCGTTGGAGTGCATCGAGATGGGGCGAAATTTGTAAAGAACGGAGGCGAATTATTATTACCCCATTAAAGCACTGAAACTGCTCGGAACGATTACCGTAATGGACTGACGTTGCTAAGGAGAAGGAGGAGGAGGAGGTTGGGTGGGACGGGTGCCGCCTTGGAATGTAATGTGCACCAGAGCAAGGCAAAGATCGATCGAAGCTTTGCCGTGTAAGAAAACTCTTGCAGAAGAGCGAACCTGGGGGGGGGGGGGGAAGGTTTGTAAGTGCCCCCACCCGGAGTTTGGCTAACGATGTTCGGTATTTCCTCCAATCTCCATCAGCCTCCCAGTAAGGATGTTGCCCTGCACAGTCGGGGAACTCTCACACAAACACACACACACACAAAAGAATTATCCATTCGAAGAGGAGGAGCGAGGGTTGCGAATAGTTTTCGGTTCGCTTTCATCGCTCGTGTCGCTTTCAATTTCGTTACGGGTTTCTTACTTTTACGGTGCGCTTCTTTGTGCGGAGAAATCATCGCTCCTGCTGGCTCCGGAAGCTGTGGTGGGGGGCTGGTGAGAAAAGTTATGTTTGTACCCCTTTTTCTTACTCCCGGCCGCGGCACAATCGAGCAGAAGGAAGTTTGCCTCCTTCTATCGTCCAAGGAAATCGGTCCGCCCGATTTGGTGCAAGAGAGCGGACGCAATTGTGCTGGCCACAATCGTACAGGACGGACGGACAGGCTCTCTTTTAGGCATTTTTGTGGATTCCACTTTTCGAAAACTGACGGCCACTTGGGCGCGTGTGTGTGTGTGGGAGGGCATGCAGCGAAGGTGCAGGAGAGACCGCTGCGGTTTTAATGCCAATGGTGGATGCACTCGGCTGGAATGCCGACCAGGATTTTCGCATTCCAGCGCGCATTGTTGGCAGCAGACGTGCGATGATGGACACAGCGAGAAGCTTGCAATGAGGCTGTTTAAATGAAGGGGTGGGGAGGAGGGCATTCCAGAGGAGAAGGAGGCCACAAAGCGATGGTTAATTGCAATCGTTTTTAGCGGGCAAAATGCAGCGATTTTCTGATGCTTGTTTGTTTCTTTATTGACGCAGTGAAAGCTCTTATGACATAATCCATGTTGGTTTGCTTGTGTTTTTGCAAAAAGCTCTTTTAGAATTATTAGACACTTCTGATGGATAGCATTTATACTGCTTTAAGAACCATATTCATAGGATATTTAATCATAAAATCAATTCTAAATCATTTTATGCCCGTAAACATGTATTTTTTATACATTTTTACTAATTATTGTAGACTCAATTGCTTCTCTTTGCACCTAAGTGTTGAACAAATGCTTTGCTTTATAACATTGTAGATCCTCTTTTTACTAACTCTTTTCTACTTGTTTTTACTTATCATGTTTAATCTTATTCGCTTATCACTTACTGCACCTACTGCATGCCTTTAACCAGCAATAGAAAAACCTCCAAAAGAAATAGAAAGCCACCCTTTCCCTCGTGGCTTTAGCAACATGTTTCAACCCGTCCAAAAATTTGCTTCTCTCTCTCTCTTCCCAGTTCCCTGCTTACTAAAAGACCCCCCCCGTTTCCCCCCAATTTACAGTAAATATTTGTACATCAAATTATTTGTTAAATAAACGAATCATTTGCGCGAGCCGGCAAACCAGCAACCTGCTGCTGACGTCAGCAATCGTCGTCGTCGCCACCGTGCGCGCGTGTAAATCATCGGAGCTATGTGTGGTGGCGCGTCGTTGCGCGCCCATATGCAAACACACCAACAAGCCAGCCAGCAAACATCTCAAGTTTCACTTCCGTTCCGTTCGCATGTGTGTGTTGCACAAGGGAAAACTCAACCGACCGGAAAGCGAAAAGCGATAGTGCGGCGCCCGTTTCTGTGTGCAAATCCACGCGCCTTGGTGTGGATGCTTTCAGATGGAAATGTGGAAAGGTTAAGTGTGTGTCACTTTCAAACACGCCGTTCCCTCGTGGATAGCTGTCCCCACGTGCGTGTGTGTGTGTGTGAATGTTGTTTTCTTGGTTCCTTTCCTCGTTAAATTTAGCAAAACCCGTTGCAACCGAATTGCTTTTGCTGCTCCTCCACCCAACGGGGCCCAACCCAAGGTTGAGTAGAAGGTTCGGAATAGAAGCGATCCATACAATAACAATCTACCTTTCAAGCATAAAGTATGGTTTCTTCCCATATGCATACAAGCGTGGCACACAAGGCACAAAGATGGAATACCCCAGTTTTCGATCCCCCGCTGGTGGGAATGTGGAATTAACGAGCCGTTTTTTCCCCCCCGATATAGAGAGCGCACAGAAATGAAAGGGCAGCCACACCCAAGATTTACCTTTGCTTCCCTCCCCCCATCTACCTACCTGCCTATGGTAGGTATATTTTTATCAGCAATAATGCAAAAAAACACACACGTGCTCACATATAATTGAAAAAAAAAACGAGCCCAAAGGCAAACTTCTTCAAGTGTTGCTTGCCCCGTCGCAGCACTTAGAGTGTGAAGTGAGCGAAAAGAAAAAAGTGCGCCATGTGTGTTTGTGTGTGTTCAGGTATTTGCGCAGTCCTGTGATTGTTACCATGCACACACACACACACAAACACACAAACACACACAGGGAACGGAACAAAGTGAAACCTTTCAGAAAGATGGCAGAGCTTCCTCGATGGAGACGCATGGTCGTTTGCTTAGTGGAAGCTTTCAGATGGAGACGCATGGTCGAGTTCGTGTACAGGATATGACACACACACACACTCACACAGGTAGATAGATCCGCTCTAATGTAAGAAAGGTGGACAAAAAAGAAGCAAACACAGCCACCCCAGAATGATAGAAGTTCCTGTGCAGAGGGTAAATTGCACCCAACAAAAAAAAACCTCCCCCCAACAAGAAACAAAAGGTGGTAAAAGCACGATAACCGTTTTTCGGGTCGTTATTATTATTTTCGGTTTTTCCTCTGTCGCTCACTTTCTCTTCGCTCGAGCTGCACGAGCGTTTGGAGCGTGGGACATGAAAATAAACATATTTCCCGTCCATTTTCCTCAGCTCGCCCACACATGTGTGCCGCTTTCAGTGAAGCTTCAGTGTGTGTGTGTGAGAGCTTTTTTGTATGTCCTGCTAAGGATAAGACGAGTGCCAACGCTGAAGCATCGCAAAAGAAAGATAGGCATCAAGGGCTAAGCATAAAGTAGTCTTCACGGTTGAACAGAGACAGCGCGGTAAACAGTTACTTTGGGGAATTGAGTAGGCAATTGCCCCGTGGCGGCGCCCTCGGGGTAATATGTCGCCTGATTTTGTCAGCCAACTTTTTTCCCCCTCCCCCCCCCCCTCTCCCTCGCTCCCCAACGCCCGGGACGTAGCTTTCAAAATAAACAGAAAATATTACTTTTATAATTTTATCACGCAAACGGTGCAGGAAAGAGGAGAGTGCGTGAGAGCGTGCAAAGGGGAAAGTTGGTTTATATATATGTATGAAAAGACTGGTAGCAAACCGTGGCGTTTGTGCACTGCTTGTGTAATCTTGCGGGAAAAGGTATTCTTGCTCGCAAGGAGAGCATTTTTGTTCGCATTTTTTTTTTCATTCTGGAAGTTTCCTTCTTTATGCAAAAAGCAAAATATTGTACCGGAAATGGTATGTTAAATATTGAAATGTAAAAAATGGGGGTGGTACTATTCCATCGCTCTTTGCAGAACCATTTTCTCTGCCGAACAAGAGTGCCAAGAGCAGTTGGTATCATAATTCAGATAATATTTTCATAAATCTCGAGAAGAAAATTGCAACCTAAGAGCGAGGTGAAAGCACAGAAGACCTAGACCTGAACCTACATCTTTGGTGAAACAATTTTGCAATCGGCTTAGATCATCGGTGTAGGTGGTTATTATTTACCCAGGAACCAGAAGAATCCTTCTGGTCAGAAAAATGCAACGTTTTCCCGGCGTAAGGAAATAAATACACGGACCCTTTTTTGCCCGGCATGGCATGGGAAACACCATCTTTCCGTGTGCCAGAATAGTAAAAACCGTTTCTTGCTTGCATGGCGACCGGTCACCCGGATGGTTCACACAGATTTAAGTAAACACCCCTTAATCAAATCCTATCGTGAAAGAATTTCTAGTTTCATATTTTATGAGATTTGCCTGCAAAAGGGGTGGTTACGGCTATGCGGAGCCCCTCCCCGACGGGCTTTATTTATTTGGACAATCTTTTTGTCATATTACCTGGTGTGCTGGCTGGTGGCCCAGTTTCGTCCCGGACTCTGCTGCTCTAGCGAAGCGTTTTTGCCACAGCACATCCCAATTTTGCATCCCGAGCACGTATCAAACGCAGCGAACGTGCAATGCAGAAGAGTAAAGTGTGTGTGTGTGTGTGTTCCTCCAGTCCACCAGCTCTCAGGTGACCCAGGATATGATGCTGGGCTGGGGCTATCTGTGTCATTTATTTTGCACACGTATGTGTCTGTGTGAGTGTGGCTACGTTCTCTTTGGTCTTATTGTTTTCGCTTTTTTGATAGTGGAAACGTGTAGTAACCCTACCAGAACGCACCCTACCATCAGTGGAGGATTTCATATCTGGCATATTATCTTCCCTTTTTCTTTTTTGTAGTATGAAAAAACTAGCAGCATTTGGAAAATTTATATCACTGCTATTACCATTCGACACAGTATCATGGCAACTGTGATCAGAAAAAACACACACACTTGACAAAGCTCTTCAGCTCTCGTAAACACACCACCATGCGCTTCCGTCAGAAAGTGAACAACCAGGCGTCTCCATGCCTACTTAAGCTCCATATCTGGTTTTGATTGTACCGTAAGCATAAGCAGCTTTGCCGCATTGTATTAAAATATCGAAAGTAAGCCCGAAGTCTCGATGGCTACCGAATTGAAATGTATCGACAAAAAAAAACAACAAGAAATGGTTCGTTCATTTAACCGTCTTGCCCCTGTAGCTTGTAGGACGTACGGGAGTACTTCTCGATTTTAAAGGCTTTTAACCCTCCCTCCACCCACCAAAAACCACCACCACCATAACACAAGATACAAATAATACTCAACTTCCTCACAAAAAATAAGAAAAAAACGAAAAGACAGTCACCCATGTGTCCTTCCTATTCGATTCGCTATCTCATTCCAACATATTAACCCTTTGGGGTCCGGCTCTACGACACCTTTAAAAAAAACCAACACACCCACTCATACACCACTAACTGCTTTTTGGGCGTCTTTTTTAATGTTTTGTTTTGCTTTTACTCACCCGTGTTTTACTTCATTTACCTCATCACTAGACCACACTCGACACACACACACACACCAGCCAGCCAGTACCATCCCAAGCTGGGGCGGAAAAGTGGCCAAACCAAATTACACGCGCGGATGCAACGCAAAAACACCGTTGATTTTTTGGTTTTTTACTCTCCTCCTTTTGCGCTCACGATCACCGCTCGCCGAACAATTGAAACAGTGTTTGCGAAAGTGCGTTGTTTTGTGCAAGGTGAACGCTTGTTTCGCGAGCACACCAGATACTGTATAGAGGAGGTGTAACACCACTTCAGCGCACAGACCTTTATGTTTTTTAGCATTTTTTTTTTAAATTCGAACGAAACAAGCAGACAGGAATACATTTTTACTAAAGTCATGTTTGGGGCTGATTGAAGTACTTTTTGAGGGCCTTTTACATACAAGTACGGAAGCTATTGGCTTTTGGCCATTTTGTGTGGAGAGCTTTCAGTTTAATTACCGTTTTTTATGGCACAGAACAAGGAATGGTCACTGTCGAATCGAACTGTAACATTTTTATCAACTCTGATGTGCGTATACACGTGATTAAATGAGTTTCTTTTACTTCCTGTAAAGTACTTCCTTCCGAAAGTGTAAAGCAGATATCTTTAACTCACTCCTCCGTGTGATTTTATTGAAGGAAAATCCTCCTTCATGCATTATGCAGCATTTTTTACAACCCTTTTCAACCGTTATGCGCTATCTTTATTGATTGCTGTTGATGTTTTACTTCACAACAATCTGCTGACCATTCGACCTTTCATGAGCCCTGTCCTTTCTCTCCCCCTGCCATCCGGTCGGAACGGTTCGTTCCCCCCCAAAAACATCCCGCCTTTGGGAACCTCAATACTAATTGAATTTCGTACCATTCACCAGTAATCAAAACCCTTCGGTGCAATCTCGGTAATTCGAAACCATCACCACCACCGACCACCCGCACCTCCCGCACAATGCGGTGGTGGTCACGTGTTATTGATTTTGCGTGCCCTCAAATTAACTTCATTATTGACGTTTGATGTTTTCTCTCTCTTGCTCCCTTTCCCCCCGGCACGCCATCCTATTCGAATTGAGCCCGAGTTTTCGAAACCTTCATTACTACCATTGTGTAAATTGTGAACAATCAATACGCTCGAATTAACCGGCCGATTGTTGCAAAGAACGTGAACAACAAACAAGCAAACTGAATTGGTCGGAGGAAGGGATGAAATTTCGGGTGAAAAAACACGTTAAACGTCATGATGCAGAGCAGGATGAGAGAAGCATGGTTTTGACCTGAGTGCACCATTTAATGAACACCAATTTGCAGTTGGATGTGCGAGATTTTTAAATTTCCCTTTTTTTTCTTTTTTTTTTTTTGGAGGTGGAAAATTGGGCAAGTTTTAGCAAATTGGGTCCGATTTCATGCTTCTATAATGAAATTAAGCCATTATGTTTTCATCGATACTATTATCGATTATGCTGAACATTCGGGGCTTCTTAAATGCAGGGATGATTTATCTGACGGTCGATAATTGGTTATGTTCTAACATTGAGCCGCATGAACAACTCTTGAAACTGTTTGAAATTGAAAATTAATATTGAAATGATTTCAATTTGTCCATAGTCTGTTTTTTGCAAGACAGTTGTAAGGTAATGGTATTATGTGGCAAAGCAACAGAGGCATCCACTAATACTTGTCTGCTTTCACATCAAAAGGGAAGCCTTAGCTCGCCTACTTGGACGCCTCTGCTGTGCTTTTTCCCGGCAGTATTCCTCCATCAGAACATAACAACAACAGTCCGCCTACATACACATCCGTCTGTCACTCATAATAGCCATCTTGGATGATGTACACAAACACACGCACACACACACAGAAGCTGCCCATCACAACTCATGCTCCCTGTCATGTATTTCACAGAACGTGGCTGTGGCTTATCAGAACAAAAATACGGCGCCCACCCGCCCCAAAAAAACATGAATAAATAAATCCTGCCTCTTAAGGGTTCAACGCATATTGCTCCACTCCCTGCTCCTTCACTGCCATTTTCCCGTTTCGACCGAGAAAAAAAAGAACAACTCAACATACACGCACACACTTTCAATACTACACCACGCCACAATACAGGGTGCTCCCGTTTTGCTCTCGGTGCTGTTGGACGGTGCGCGCGAGACAAAGCTGTGAGACACCCGGTTTTATACTTCACCCGTGCTATGAACAAAAAACAAAGTCAAGCCATGGCTGATTGCGATGAGTTACAGGCAGTAACGCCTCTACCTTCTATTCCCCCCCTCTCTCCACTCCACCCTGCCCCCTCGTTTTATGCCAATTTTATTACTTCCATATTTTTTGTATCCTTCTTATCTCGTATAACGTAATACTTTCCTTTCAAGAGAAGACCCGTGCAGGCAGCACTACGTAGCGTGCGGTAATGCGTTACGCGTTACGCAGAAACACCTCTCCATCAACACTAGCACTACACCCACAAACACTTATCGAAAGTGAACAAGCGAACAGAGCTGAACGCACTGTGTTGATACAATTTCCGTGCTAAACTCTTATTTCTTTGTGTTTGTTTTTTATACGAAACTGCGAGTTAGTGCGTCCTTAGTTTGTGGTATTTTCATTGGTGCATCGCGTTGGACGTACTACACTTATATTACTACTACTACTAATACTAATACTAGTGCTAATACACCGCTAACCGTACCGTTGCTACAATTACTAACTGAAGGGATGTGTTAGTAACTGGTAATAATCCACACAGCCTCTCTTACTACCACCACAATTTGTATTCGCTAGACCAGCAAGTACTACTACCTCTACTACTATTAATAACATATTATGCTACTAGTTGAAGAGAGCCAGCCAGCGTCTCTCACCAAGCTGCTGCTCCTGCCCCACTCGGTGACTGCCCCAACGAGGTGACCGAGCGCGTAATCTGCTCTTGCTCGACTGTTTCTTTTGTTTTGATTTCGATGTTTAGTTTCGTCCTTTTTTCGGTTT
>SIXB01006109.1:0-12396 GCA_007018985.1 Anopheles bwambae | reverse complement strand
TGCGATTGTTTAGCAGCTCATCTTCAGCACCCCAGCCGTCGTCGATGTGTTCATTCGGTACGGCGGATTGTTTCTTTCCCGCCGGGTCGCCGGGCGTAGTGGACGATGCTTCCGGCACTATTTCACTCACGCGCGTGCCACGTGGTGCGCAAAGGGAGGAAGCAAGTTTCTGCTGCACACAGCTCACCACACCAAACTGTCGATAAAACGGTACACGGATACTAGTTTGTGCACAAAATCGCATCACCTTCCACGTTCGAATCATCGTTAGCACGCTGCGAACTGGTTGCGCTCCCGTCCGCCGATGAATGTAAACAAACGTAAACAAGCCGTGCCCGACAGCGCGGACCACCGCTTCGGTGCACGTGTGCGTGAGAACTGTCAAAAACATATGGTTCGTTTCTCGTCGCTACGTGGAAACGCGCTCGCGGTGGCGATGGAACGTGGTGCGTAATGTCCAGTGCGCAGTATGAACTCGTGTTTTGCTATCGGATTAAGAAACTGCTTGTTTGAAACAATTTATTTTCAAAATAATTAAGAGAACGGAAGACGCAATATTGAATAAAATCATACAGAAATCAACAGCAGGCATTAATTTACCTTGTTTTGGTTTCATCTTGGTACAACGAATCTAGGCATACGGCAAAAGGATATGGCTTTACCCATCATTAGGGTTTTTTGAACTGGTAAAACGGTAAAATGTAATTTTTTATGTTTTTTTTAATTTTTTGTTCGTGTCTACTTTCAGTACAAACTAATAAGAAAGGAATTTAAAGAAATGAAATCAAATTTAGTTCATTTAACACTCTACGGGGCAAGAACTATTGTAGATAATTGGTACAGCGACAGACTTATCAACTTACTTGCTTACTTACTTACTTACTTAATTAATTAATTAAATCAAGAGTTTTTTTACTATATAAGGTATATTTTTTGTATTTATTATTTCGGCTTCGGCTGTATTGGTAAGTTACAATTTCTTTATATCAGAACATCTATGTCAGAGAGACCATCTCGTGTAACATTCTTTTACATAAAATGTGTACTCAATGTCTCGCATTTTGAATACGTTCGATTATGCTAAGTTACAAAATGATAATGGCTATTGATTATTCGACTTTTTTTTATTCAGTAACAGTGTTATCACCTAATTAATTACCATTATGGAACATTTCACATCTGGATCATTTCGTCAAGAAACGGACGATCCAGTGGTGAATCGTACCTCACCCAGCCTTTTATGGAAGTCGATACATCCTTTTTATCACATCCTCGAGACATCTACCATGCGCCTAAACGCTTCTGTTTTATCATATCCCTCTATATTCATATGCACCATCCCAATAAAAGGATTCTACCTAAACCTTAGTAAGAGTTATAAACTCAATAATACAAGAATTGATGAAACGATGGTTTTTGAAAATAAACTGCAGAAAATATAAAGCATGTCGTTGATCATAATATAAGTTATCTGGAAATCTTATATCAAACTAACCAAACCCAGTGCCGATGAGTCTATCTTACTTTGTTATGAATGTGCTTATCAATAAAACCGTCATCAGGATCCAGCGTAATATCGGATAAAATTTGGAAAGGCAAAAATGGAAATAACCATTCAAGCAATTATCTTACCGATTCTTGATACGTTCAATCGACCAAAGCTAATTTCTCGTATGAAAAGAACAATCGACGTCTGGTACAACGTCTATTGTTCTCCCTAGAGTGAGTGCATACCCTGACACACTTATCCACGATGAACATGCTCATTTGACTGCTCATCGATAATCAATGAAGTTGGTCCTGACGAGCTAGAACAGAAAGACGACAAAAAAAACAGGACAGACACAGCGGACGAGAAGACATAAGCCACTTACGTGTCTAGCTCATGGTTAATGAGCTTTTTACAGCAGATAGCTCGCTGACAAGGACGTTTCATCGTTTCAACGAGTGTGCGTGGGTATGAATGAACCCGCGCACCGACCAGCGTATGAATGGAAGGTTGGCTTTAACATTGTAACGTTTCTACCCTTAGGCCACACGCCGGCAATCGTGACAAAAAGCTACATTGGATGCATTAAAACAATGGGAATGTTTTTAATTTTTTTAGTTTTTAGAAATTAGCTACACGTTTAATGTTAAATATGTAACCTCATTGAATTATTTCACTTAAAGCTTACATTCATCGCACACTGTTCACGAAAGCTTTTCCGTCCATCGAACGGAAATGAATGGCAAGTGCCAGAGAGAGCAAAAACAGAAATCCTTCCGTTCGGCAGGAAAGGAAACTTTCCCCCACAGCCAACCATCCCTAATGCCAATAAAGCGTGCAGCTTCCGGTGGCCAAAAACCGCAGCCCCGTCAGGCCGGGCCAGATCCGCGCCAGCGAACCGGCCAGGAAACTATTGATTAAAGAAGTATTTTTCTCAAGTCTTTCCACGCTTTCGCTTTACCGTGTGCTCTCGCAACCTTGTTTTTTTCTTCATCACATTTCCAGCCCTTCTCCCCCGCCCCCCGACGACTCCATTCTTCCGTTCCGTCCAGCAGCAGCGTTTCTCGATTGGGACGAACTCTCTTGTGCCGCCAGCGGGAAGTATAATAGCAACTGTTGATGACACTTGAAATCATACTTCAAAAAGTCCTGATTCTGCAGTTTCCTGCCTGGACGCGCTCCTTCGGCGCAGGTTTCATTATCCTCTCCATAATATTATTCATCCACGATCCTCGCGCGCTTTGCTTTTCGGGGAAGAAGCTACAATGGCATTGTGCACACGGTCCTTGGGCGCTCCCGTGCGCGCCGTGGCCGTACTGCCGTAGTTACTTAGCATATTGTAACGGACCATCCCCACTTTTCCTCCTCTTTGCAAGGGGCTTTCCAGTCTTTTGTTGGATTCCAGTCAATCTGGAAAAATACACGCGGCTATACGGGCCGATTAAGCGTGTTGAACGGGCTTTGCACGGCCATCCATTCCCCACTCCTGACCATGTAAGCGGATCGGCCATTTTGCTTCGCTTGCCTGCGAAAGGCTGACAACTTGCCAGCAGTCGTGCTGGCAGTGCTTCGCTGGAGCTGAAGGCTGCCGCCCGCTGGCAGAGCGCCGAGCACGTGTGTTTTGCCGTTGCCGGCCCGAAGATGACATGCGGCTGGTGCGATGCAAAATGCAGCAAAACGGGGCGGCGCATAGAGCCGGCAACAACAGTGTGATAAGCACGAAGTTCAGAAACATTCGCGCCACGGACCGGGTTCACAATGTTTCTAATGATTTCCACTGTTTTTTTTTTTGTTTTTTTTTTTGCCTCTTTCTCATTCACAGCAAATACAGCAAAAGTCTAGACGCAAGAGCACTCTCGCGAAAAAAAAACACTCAACTCAACGTACTCTGGAGCGCTTTGTACCTCGAAGTGCACCGAAATTACAGCGAACCTCCATTACAGGACGGAACGCCGGTCAGTAGCGGCAGACAACAGTGGTCAGCGGTCCTGTCCAGCAACTAGTCGCAGCAATCTGATTGCAATCTACCATACAGCCGGGTGCGCACAACCAACCCGGGATACAACAGGAGTGGCACAACGGAGCAAACGGAGTGCACAGAGCGCAACAAAAATTCCATAGATATGGTCCGCCATGGTGTCAACAAACGGTGGCCCTTCTACTGTCGCTGCTGCTGTTGCCGCTGCCGGTACTGCTGCTGCTACTGCGGCTGCCGCTGCTGCTGCTGCTGCGGCGGGGTCCGCGTCCACCCTCAGCACCGCTGATGCGACACAACTGTTCATCAACACAACGCTTGACTCATGTGCCCTTAAATATGAAGAGTTCGTTATACCGAATACAGGTGAGCCCGCGGCCGTTACTGCCCAGTGGGCGTTGCCTTGCTCTCAGCACTTTCTAACCATTTCTATCCTTCTCTCTTTCACTTTTTTTTGCGTTCTAACTCCCCCTCCCCCACAGTTCCTTACTGCAACTGGACCTGGGATAGCATACTATGCTGGCCCCCGACACCAGCCAATTTGACAATAAGACAGCGATGCCCTCCAGCACACGGAATCGATACCTCAAGTAAGTGTTTGACGAGTGGGCTCGCCCCGAATGGGAATTGATGGGTTTTGGCGAGTGCAAAAATTGCTTGCGGGTGCTTTTCAGCGAGCCCGGGTGGACAGCGCAGAAACAGCGGTGATTCAAAAATAACAGCTTCCACTTTGTAACCACCATGGGAGTTCCAACGCCGAGCATCACGTCGTAGCAACAAATTTGTGGTTTTCAGCTCTTTTTTTGTTGTTGCTGTGGTGGGGTCTCTTTTTGCTGCTTTCCGCTATAAAAGGATTTGCCTGCCGGGGGAACCCTTATCCGATACCATCCCGCAGGGGGTTGTAGGGGAGGGAGGGGGGAAGTAGGAGTTGTAGCAAAAAGGTATGGCAATAATATGCTAAAGTACATTAATCCCGCCATTCATACCGGAGCTTATTTGCGGAAAGGCAGCAAACAACAACAACAACAACAACAAAAACGCATCCCTGAAATCGTCAACTTCAAAACAGCCCCATCGTATCACCCCCATCATGGATGAAAAACGTACACACACATGAGCATCATCATCATCATCATCGTCATAATCGTTTGGCAAATGTCAGTGAGAAAGCCGACGCTCCTACAGCTCCATAAAAACGGGCACCTGGGGGGGAAAGGATTTAGCAATAAACAAAACCACCCCCACTCCCCAAATAGTCCCCTAATAATAAACCAAAAAAAAAACACGCGCGAGCTTGTGGCTTTTCGGCACTCGGTTGCCGGAGACGTTCGAAGCCGTCAGCCGTGGGGTCCTTCGTTTGGTGAAGCCCGCGTGATCCCAGTGTGCTGTGGAGCTTTCGGATCTATGCTTCCATGTGTGTATGTTTCCAGTAGGTCACAGAAAAAAATCCTTCCTTGCCATTCTCTTGCATGATGCTCGCGGGAGCAATGTTTTACTTTTTCCCCAACTTTCGGCCCCCCTTTCCCTTACGATTCAACGTAACCATTCGGTCTTTTCGCCAGGCTTTGGTGTATTTGGGAAGAGGAGGCAAAAAAACCGGGAAAAAGGGGGATACACCCCAAGAAGGGGCAAGAGCTTTGCGCCCGTTGCACGTTGGAGCAGATTGCGCAACGGCAGTGGCGCGCAATCCAACCTGTTGCCCGTGTGCTGGGCTCCACGCCACGGTACACATGTTCGGTACAGTCGTGTTCCCTTTCCTGCTTCTGTGTGTGGGTGTGTATGTGTACGTAGTTATGTTGCGTGACGATGCCGGATGTTGTCGGAAGCTCCCGCAATGTAATACACCCAGCTGGGCTGGGCAAAAAGGACACGTGAGCCAACGAGAGACTAGGATTTGGTGCGGCTGCTGTTCCACCCACAAAGCGCAAATGGGAAAAGCTGGTTAAAGGATGAATCTTTTCAAAGGCTTTTTTGGGAACGGAAGGAGTGAGGGGAGGCCCTACTCCAACCACTCATGTGGACACACAATAATGACCCAATCGAGGTCATTATTGTTCGGTTTTTTCGGCAACATATCATTCCATACTTTTCATCCTGTAATACAAGGTGTGTTGTGAGATTAATTGAGATGGTTGGGTGCATGTGTGTGTGTGTGTGTGGGTGGGATGAGGGGGAGCAGCTTATCGTTTAAGCCGCCATGATGAGCATCGTTACGCAAACCTTGACGTAAGCTGATTTCTCGTCCTGGTGACGCTTTCATGACTGCTTTCCAACAATACATCGCCTCACTCCTGTGGATTCGGGGAAAAGAAAGGAAGGGGAAGAGTTTGGGGGGGAGGGGGTACCGTTTTTTTGTTGCTCAGTTGTTGCAACACAATCCATTTATTTGCTCTACTACATCTTGCGCAACCGAGCCGGTATCCCACCATCAAGAATCGGTTCCACCTCTTCGGTCGGGTTACGAAACCGGTGTGCAAATCCTACACCCAGGTAGGAATGAATTCTTAACGAGTGCATGACCCGGCAGTGGTGGGCAAACTCCTCTTCCCTCGCAATCAAAGGCACATGCAATAAGTGCACGGTGTTGTGTCAAACTACTAACCGCTGTCAACGCTGCGCATTGGTAGGATTTCGGGATCGGGAGTGAAGACGAACTGTTATACTGGCATGTGCATAGGCGCCGCCTGTTGTTGCACTGCTCTCGGGGTACACTATTTGCAAAGCGCCTCAGCCGTCAGGATCTTCTGGCACGCCATCTTCTTCTCCTGCTAATATTTATATTGTATTCCTCTTCCTGTTCCCCCTTCTCGCACCCACCACGAAGAGTTTGCCGAACGACGATGCAGTGCCGAAGGACAGTGGGAGGGCAAACCGGGCTCCCCGCCAACCCTTCACGGATGGACCAACTATACGCCCTGCTACAGCCCGGAAGTTATACAACTGTTTAGAAAGCTTTACGCCAGCGGCAGCGACGACGAAGCGAATGTACGTACAGGACACATTTCTTTCGCGCAATTGCCCCACCACCACCACCACCACGGTTTAATCTGCTATTATTAGCCGAGAGCCAATTCGAACGCAGACAATAGTGGTGGTGTGGGCCTAGTATCAGTGGATTGATGTTATAATTCTTCTTCTTTTTTTTTTGTTTTGCAGGACAAGTTTGACATTGCCGAGCGAACGCGCACACTGGAGACGGTGGGATTTAGTCTTTCACTAGTAGCGTTAATTGTTTCGTTAGTCATATTTTGTAAATTTCGGTAAGTGTTATTTAGATTGGAGGTTTTCTGTATGAGATTCAAGTTTGACAATACGACTCATAAAGATGTTCATTCTTAACATGATATTATATGGTTGGGTATCTTTAAACCTTCCAAGTCTTTGTTACAGCTTGGACGAGCATTGGAAAATGGCACTTGTAAACTATGAATCTTTCTTCTTCTCCTTCTTCTTCTTCTTCTTCTTCTTCTTCTTCTTCTTCTTCTTCTTCTTCTTCTTCTTCTTCTTCTTCTTCTTCTTCTTTGTGTACAACAACCGTGAGTGAGTTATTGATTCCTCTTAGCAAGATAGTCAACCCGACGTGACTTGTACCCATGACGGAAATGTTGTTAGCTGTTTTTTTTATGACATGTTTATGCCACCTACAGTGACGAAAGAATCCATAAAGGACCCAACACACCTCACTTTAATACATCAACCATCATAATGTCATGTATTTTTTTAAACTATCTTTTGCATATATTAACTTTTACGTATTCCTAATTGCAAACTTGGTATCGTGGTACAGACGTCAACTCGTACGTATTATTGACTACCTTGCTATGGTAATAAATAAGCCACTGAAAGCCAAGCCTCCTACAGGCAGACAGGCAGGCCTTGATCGACAACGGTTGTAGTGCCAAAGAAGAAGAATTTGTCAACTTGTGGAACTAATTTCTACAGCAAGTCTATTTGAAAAAAATATTTAAAGATTTAACTTGAGAATCTAAGGAAAAACATAATCTGACAACTGCATAAGAGAATGTGTTCAAAACGCGAGTTCAAAAAGCCTGCTCCAGCCAGGACCCTGAACACCGTGAGATACTTCTTCGTTTGCCGGATGTGGCCTATTCGGCATTTATATCCCATCATTCAAATCAAACCAAGAGAAATTGCCATGGGCGTTTTGTATGGCACCCTAGAAGCGAGTTGCAACAGACAACTGTTTGAAATTGGTTGTATCTTTATAACATTTACCATTTTAGACCGTTTTTATACCGTATTACTTCGAACTACGGATACTTAAGACCTTTTTGGTTTGTAATATTTGCTTACTGATTCAAATATTATCGACCATGCGTCTGTTTATCTTACTTTACTGAAACAAAACCTTCTAAATTTCTAAATAAAGATTTCCAATCATATCACTCGAAACTCGAAAAACTCATGAAACTGCAAAGATCTATGATTCATATTTCGGACAGTTTCGGGCTCATTTTTCATTCGTTTATAACCTTCACATTCACATACACACTTATTTTTAGTTTTAAACGTCTTTTAAGGTCCGCACATCCAATTCTGAGTGTTGGTGTCCTCTTAGACCGACAGTACGACGGTCTTACTGACCAACCGGGTTTGGATACTGTTTCTCTTGCACTCGTAGATGCATCCAACCGACGTACTCTGCAGCGCAATTCGACGATCTTCCCCGTACGGCCATCTAGGCATTGGACACATCATTGTTTTATTATTATCACTGAATCTTTGTTCTTGTTATTATCACTTTCTAAAAACATATTTTTATGCAATTAATCACAATTGACTTCGGCTGTCCGGAATTAAAATCAAAATCAAGATCTTGCTGCGAATTGCAGACAGTATTAAATACGTGTTTAAATTAAAATCTGAGCACAATATGTAACACTGTTGTTATTACGTTGATAACTAATTCTACAATGCATTTCGATGTACTCCAATGCATTTGAGCCAGATTAATATGAGTTAGTGAAGAAGTTACACTAGGCGTCGGCAGTCTTTTTTTAGCAAAACTGCAGATAATGCCTCCCGATGATGAACTGACCGACAGAAAATATTTAATTACCGTGGCATCAGGGCCTACTGGAAGTCAGACATATTTTAAATTAATTCTAGTACATTATGGCAATTATGTAAAATTAAAAAGCGGTATGGCAACACCAACATCTACAAAGGAGCTGTATCAATACACGCCTCAGCTATAAAAATGATTTTTGGATATTTGGAGATGTTGTAAAAGTTACAGATTAGGTTATAGAGATTGTGTATCTAACAACTTCATTAATCTCTTTACAAAAGTAGAATAAGTAACTGGACCAAGGGAATGTATCAATAAATGATTCAAAACACGACTTATTTGTATCTACCCAAAAACTCCCAAACTAACACGTTGCCTGCACGTGTTCCTGAACCATGACTTCTGCCCTCCCGTCCCGGCAACACCGACCGAACGAAAAGCGATTTGTCTTGCAACGAATTGGTTATTCATCGTTTCAATTTGTTTTTCTTTTTTACTTGTTTCTTCCGCTTTTTTCACGCTCCTTCATCCAGCGGTCTGCGCAACAACCGGACGCGAATACACAAAAATCTGTTCGTTGCCATGGTGATACAGGTGGTGATCCGCCTGACCGTATACATTGACCAAGCGATCATACGCAGCGGTGGCAAGAAAGGCAACGAAAGCTCCCGCCAAGGAATCGATAACACTGTAAGCAAATACGGGACGACGGCAGCTGACACTGACTTTGGGCAAATATTTAAAGTACAATCGACCCCGCACAATTGCACCATCCTTTCCGGTCAAATCCGGTTAAACACACAGCAGACACTGGAGCATGGACGGTGGAGGCGCGTGTGCAATCGTCCATTGCAATGCCGGCCTCTTTCCTAACACTCACAGCCACCAACCCCAGCCAAAGATGCCCTTTTAGCCGGTCCAGAATAGCCTCCTGCCTCCTGCCTTCCTGCCTGCTTTGCGCTCCTTGTGTTTGCGCTATGCAAATTCCGTGTGACTTTGAGTGCTGCTTCAGTGGGCAGGGAGGCAAAAAATTGCAAAGATCAAACAGCATAATCCACCCACACTCAAACACACACACAGACATTGTGTCCTATTACAGCCTGAAATCTCGAATTGATACATGCGACAACTTAACTGTTTCCTTTTTGTTCTCCTTCCGTGCAGCTTTTCCTGTGCGAAGCGTCGTACGTGCTGCTGGAGTACGCCAGGACCTGCATGTTTATGTGGATGTTTATAGAGGGACTATATTTACACAACGTAGTGACGGTGACAGTATTCCAGGGAAGATTTCCCCACAAGCTTTACGCGATCGTCGGCTGGGGCGGCCCACTCATACTGACCGTCATCTGGGCCATCATAACCGCGCAGTACATCCGGCAGCAGAAGTAAGTGGGTTGGTGAGATGATGAAGCTGCTTCCGAAGGGACAAATGCTACAATTTTTTGGGGTTTTTTTCCTCTACGTAGATGCTGGTGGGGATACAACTTGACGCCTTATTACTGGATTTTGGAAGGTCCAAGACTAGCAGCTGTCGTGGTAAGTGTTTGCGTGTTGACACGCAGCTGCCACCAGCAATTAATTAACCCACTAAATGAGCGTTTATCGTTAAATTTCGTTCCTACAGTTAAATTTCATATTTTTACTCAACATTATACGAGTGCTGATCGTGAAGCTGCGCCAAAGCCACACCAGCGACGTGGAGCAGGTCCGGAAAGCGGTCCGGGCGGCGGTCGTCCTCGTGCCGCTGCTCGGCATCACCAACATACTGAACATGACGCAGGCACCGCTCGACAAGACGGCCCTCGAGTTTGCCATCTGGTCGTACGTGACGCACTTTCTCAGCTCCTTCCAGGGATTCTTCATCGCGCTGCTGTACTGCTTCCTGAACGGGGAGGTATGTGTTGGTACCGGAAAGCGCTCGTTTATTGCAGCGCAGAATTTGGTTTATTTTCAATTTAAATCAAACTTACCCCCTCCCCCACAAAGGTACGGACGGCACTGATGAAAAGCATCAGCGTGTACCTGTCGCTCCGTGGGCACCACGATTGGGCAATCCGGCGCCAGTCCCTGTTTTCCGCCGGCTATCCAACCGCCCCGATCAACGAGACACCGCACGCAGGCGAACCGCAACGGTAAGCGTGTGTCCCCCGCTACCGGCCACAGGGTCGTCTGCCCTGTTTTTTCTCTCACCTGACTTTCGATTGCCATATCATTGCAGCACCCCCAACACCAACAATAACAACAACAACAACAATAATAATAGCAGCAGAAACGCCGCCAGCAACAATCTGCTGGCCGGGGCCGCCAGCAGCAACAACCATCACACCGCCAACGGTGGTATGGCCGGCGGCAACGCGAACGGTTTCCGGTGGGGCTGGTTTAGCCGCTGCTTTTTAGTACAAAAACACACCAACCCGTCCGCACCGGAGCCGGCCCCGCCCGAGTCAGTTGTATTCGATATTTCCGACTAGTTGTGTTGCCTCCCTGTGTCTGTGTGTGTGTGTGTCCTTGTTTGTGTGTGTATTTTAGTTCCGATTTTGGTTTTAGTGTCCTTCCTTGTACGTATTCCCATTTTACCGTTTTTTGTTTCATTTTTTTTCTATAAATTACTTTAATTTTCATTCGTTTCTTCAATTTCAATCTTGCCGATTCACTTCCAGCTACTTACTCGATGCCTCATTCTAATCACGTTTCTCTTCACGTTACAGAACCAGCGTGTGATGGCGGCTGGCGGAACACGCCCGAAGTAGTACACCGATCCATGAGACTATACGAAACTAGTAAAGCTTTACCACACACACCCTCCCCAAATGACTACCGCTGCAAAGGTGAAGGTGTGTTGAAGAGAGGAGTCAATGGAGGAGCACAACACACACGCACAAAAGAAACCAACACATTGCTGTATCAGGGCAGCGCAACAAAAACGTGGCGGGGAGAAGCAACGCACGTGCGACGAACGCACGCTAGGGACATTGGGGCGTGGAGGAGAGCAGGAGGCATTTCGAATTTTATATAAACGATTGTTCTGCCGCCAAAACTTTATTTAAAAATAGCAAAAGGGAAAGGGGCAGATGCGGACGGAAGGACGAAAATTTATCAAATTATTGCTTACGTACGAATCGAATTTACTCTGTTACAGATCGTAGGCTATAATGGGGCAAACGGGGCTGATTGTTAAAGGAAGGATTCCCTCAGAAAGGGAGGTGGGGAGGCACAGAGTGGGTTCCCGCTCGCTGTTTCAATATACATTATGGCACATATTTTATGGAGGGAAGCGCGAGGGACGACAGAGGAGAAGATGTTACAGTAGGTGACCGCTAACTGAGAGGTAAACAAGCTCCAGTTAACGAACAATGTTCGCTAACTGGAGTGACGTTTCTATGGATTGATTGTTTTGATCGGTGTTGACTGGAATAAACATACCAAACTTTTTTTTTCATTTATATTGATATAAAGTATAGTAATTCGTGTAATAACATAAATTAATAGCAAACGTAGGAAAGAGACCCTAAATTTGTTTGAAAAATGCACATTTGCGACAAATTTCTCTTCATGAGATTCCGGATGTTTCATGTTTTGACGTTTAAGTGTTCGTTAACTGAGAATCACTCCAGTTAGCGAACCTCCAGTTAAAAAGCACTCCAGTTAAAACACATCCAGTTAGCGGTCACCTACTGTACTAATATTAACGATTGTCGATTGTTTTTTGTCGATTGTTTCGTAACTGGATGAGCCTAGCGTTTAAGGGATGTCGCAAACAAATGCGTAAAAAGAAAAGAAAGGCCCAATCTGCACAGCAGCAGCAGCAGCACTACAAACAAACAAACAAAGCGAAACCTAACGCCCGAAAACGCGCAAAAGGGGGCGCAGAAACGGCTTTAGATTGATTTATGTGTAAAA
>SIXB01006108.1:0-12539 GCA_007018985.1 Anopheles bwambae | reverse complement strand
ATTTTATTTTATTTTATATTTACTTGACTATAACTGCGTTACATCGAGAAAAACTCCACCAACAAGATTTCAATAATAAATTACGCTCCTTATTTTCCACTCACACAAAAACAAAACATGCACCGTCGTAACCGTTTCCAGCTTCCACCGAGTTCACGTGTCGTGGCGCGTTCGGCATCCCCGGCATCGCGGAAGGATGTAGGCAGCCCGAGCGGGAGGCGAAACCTTCCACCCCGGTTCGGCGGGAGCGCACCGCGCTATGCGCCAGCGATCGTCGGCCACCAGTCGCGACCCCCCGCTCCGCTCGAGCGCCGGCCTCTATGGCTCTATGGAGTTAGTGTTGCCACGCAACCGTCTAACTAGTGCCTCCACGTCCAAAACCAGCGGCGGCAGTACGCAGTACAGTGTAGCAACAGCAGCAGCCCCACCACCAGCACACTTCCGGCCGGCAAGCGGCGGTGTTATGCATGATCACTCCCGCGCCGACAGTCGGATATCGCACCAGAGTCTTAGCAGCAGCATCGTTAGCAGCAGTAGCAGCAACAGTAGCAGTAGCAGCAGCAACAGCAACAACAACAACGGCAACAGTAGCGCCACCAACCCAACTCGAACGCCAAAACACGCCGGTCTAAAGTCGGTGGAGCAGCGCGCTCGCAACAAGATCAGTCCCGGGCCGGAGAACGCTGTCACCAGTTCCACCTCGACACCGGGCGCATCCCATCGAGCGGCCCCGACCGCACCGAGCAGCGGCAGCAGTAGCGCACGGGCGCCTTCGGCATCGTCCGGCACGGAACCGGACAATCTCGCTAGCTACCGACGCTACAGCACCTACACAGCCGGGTTGAAAGGTAAGGTTTCGCTCCTCATTATCGCAGCAATTTTCCTGTCCCACTGTCGGCGCGTTGACAGTGGTTTCCCCCCCGTTGTCACAGCCAAGCAGTGCGGCGGCTCTCATAGCACAGGCCGTCCAAGAGCATCGCTCGAGAATGTGGCCTGGAGTGGCATTATCCCCACCCTCCAAGCAACGTTGGGTTCGTAATCCTCAAAAATCCTCTCGGGGATTTGGCAGGTTCATTGCCAGTGTTCGGTCGGTCAGTCAAGAGGGGGCTCTCGGTGCCGACCGAAAACCAAAACCCTCTGCCAGCCCTGCTGGACAACATTCCACCCTCTGTGTGTGTACATCCCTCCCGGCACACGACACGACAGAGTGTGGAGTTGATTTTTTCTCACACATTTTAACCGTACCCCTAGCCGCTGGCCCATTTCTGTCCCTGTCCCTGTTTGGAAACTTCCTTAATAAGCTCCGACAACTCCGACAATCAGATTCCAGCAGCAGCAGCAGCTAACCACCCCCGCCCAAGCGTGCTCCTGAGGGTGGGAAAATTCCCTTTTCCCGTTTTTAAAAACTACGTGCTTGGAATTTTTGCACACAGCATTCGGCAAAGCCAAAGGGCCTGGGGTTTCATCCCGAAGGGCAGACGGGGCTGGAGAATTTGTTGCAAAAATGTTTCCCGCATCTGCTACTCGTAGCCGGGGGTAGGCGGGATGCCATGTAGTGGTCTTTTTCTTGAGCAATGTTCGGTAGACCGTTTTTTTCTTCTCTTCTTCTTCTGTTTGTTTTGTTTCGCTCCCCAGCGAAGAGTCTTTTGCTGATGACTTGCCTTTAATTAGTACGGATGCGGATAGGTATCAAAGCAAACTTTACATCCTTGATTGCGATCGACGCAAGGAATCGTCGCGTCTCTCTCTCTCGCTCTCTCTTTCCGTGTTCAAATGTGACTTCTTTTGATGTTTGCCCCCGGTTTTTTGGCGTTCTTTGCAGAATCGAGCAAGTGTCCCACTCCGGGCTGTGTCGGGCTAGGGCACGTTACCGGACTCTATTCACATCATCGCAGGTAGGTTGAGTACCGAGGCACTACTGGCCCAGACACTAATGCACTCGACTCCATATCCTGCCTCCTCCACAACAGCTTGTCCGGATGTCCACGGCGTGATAAAGTGTCGTCTGAGTGTAAGTGTTGGTTGCCCCTTCCCAGAAGCTGCCCCGTTTCTGTTGCTTCCTAACACGCGCTCTTGTCTTTCTGTCCCGGTCCGTAGTATTAGCGCTTCACGAAACTATTCTGAAATGTCCGACGCCCGGGTGTAACGGTCGCGGACACGTCAGTGCGGGGCGCAATTCGCACCGAAGCCTGTCCGGCTGCCCGAAGGCAGCGGCCAGCAAGGCAGCAGCACGCGAGCTCAAGTACCAGAATGGTTTGCTCTTTCGTCAGAAGCTACACACGGCAGGTTGGTAGACATCATAACCACGCACTCGCACACACACAAACAATTTCCCATGATGCCATGCTTTTCTCTATCCGTCGTTTCTTTGCCGGTGCAGTTTTAAACTATCAGCAGTTGGGCGAGTACCATTCGGCACTGGCAGTGTCGGCGGATGACGTAGTAGCAGCACGCGACAGTAGCGTTCCGCGGCAGCACGCACCGACCGAAGCGGCCAGAGTCAGACAACCCGAACCGGCCGCCGACAGCCGGCTGGTGAAGGATCTTAGCAGTAAGCATATCGGCGCGCCCGAACCGGACAGCGACCAGTCGCGCCCCAGCTCGGACGACAGCAGCCCCCCGACACCGGTGATCAAGACGGAGCGGCAGGACGACACCGGCCACACTACTAACACCGCTACCACCGGCGAGCAACAGGCCTCCGGCAGCAGAATGCTCGAAAGCAGCTACGGCCGCGATCAGGATCTTGCCCGGTACGGGCAGATCGGTGATGCGCGCCACCAGCACCAGCACCAGTATACGACGGCCCACTACGACGCGAGCCAGACACTCCCGGCGGCCAGCGGCTCGTACGATCTTGGCACCTACACGACCCGCGGCTACGATACCGGCGCCTTCGAGCGGTACGACACCGCCGGGTACGGCATGCAGAAGAGCTTCATGTACGGCTCCGTCTACCAGCCAGTACAGTCCACACTCGACGACTACACAGCGGTCGGGCTGTCGGCAAGTACCGGTCCGACCGTACCGCCAGTCGGTACGGTGGGCGCCGCGGCTCAGCAGCAGGACGCGATGCTGCCGCCGCCCGGTCCACCGCTGCTCAAGGTGGAGATGCCGGACGAGAACAGCTCGTCGACCGAACCTATCTACCCGCGGCCCGTCTATCACTATGAGCAACCGGGCGGCTGCGCTGCCAGCCCGGTCCATCCACCCGGCTACTCCGCGATCAATCTCAGCGTTAAGGTGACGTCCAGCGAGGGCACGCTGCGGGCGGTCGGTTCGCCCGGTGCGACACCGCCCACTGGCGAGCGGCCACCGGCCACCGATCACTCGCCGAACGGTGTGTCCTCCTCGAACGGGCAGCTGGCGGTGAACGGCGGCAAGGACGAGTCGGACACTCAGCTCAGCCCCAAACCCGGCACCAGCCCGAACCACATCAAGGCGAACAGTCCACACATACCGAGCCCCCAGGGACATACGCTTGATCTGAGCGTTAGCCGACTGCCGAACAGGTACATTTAATGCGAGATTATTATTATTATTATTATTTATTAGTTAATCTTCAACGAGTCATATGGTCTAATTAAGTTGGGAAGTTTGGGTTCAAAACATCCGGCATTCTGGCCACGACAGAAGCCGGGGTTGAAGCACTGGGTTGAGATGTTAAAGTTAAAGCAATCCGAAACAGCATTAAACACAGCCGACATGCGGAACATAAGGTCCCAGAGATGATTTTTTTTTTCATTACTTAATTTGCGCATTACTTAATTTGCATGTCCGTGTATGGCGTTTAAGCAAAATAGAAGAAGAAGAAGAAAAATGTGTGCAAAGAATTTTTGAATGAGCAACGCAAATTCCAGATTACTTTTACTTTTACAGATTATTTTTAATTCTAAGGGATGCATTAAGAGAGACTAATTCAGAATTCATAGCGATGTTGGGACTAATCTCGAACCCATGTCAATCCTGGAATTTTACAGAACTCATTCTGGTGCTTGAACTGATTTCAATCCAATGTAGGTGTTTCAATCCAATGTAGGTCATTAGCTATGAATCTGGCTCTGGAACTGATCCTAACCCTTTACCAGCCGTTTAACTGATCCTGACACTACACCGGTCATGGAATTGATCCCGAAACCACAACGGTCGTGAAACTGATCCTGCCGTTACTGGAACTGGTCCCAAACCCGTACTCGTCCTTGAACTGATTAAGATACCATAAAGGTCCTGAAACAGATCGTGGCTCCATTCCAGGAACTGATACTGCTTTCTTTAGAAATTCGGGCCCTGAATAGTACCTTAATCTGTTGAGAACATGGAAGTCCACCCAGAACAATGTTCGCTAACTGGAGTGACGTTTCTATGGATTGATTGTTTTGATTGGCGTTGACTGGAATAAACATACCAAACTTTGTTTTCATTTACGTTGATAAAAAGTATAGTAATTCGTGTAATAACATAAATTAATAGCAAACGTAGGCAAGAGACCCTAAATTTGTTTGAAAAATGCACATTTGCGACAAATTTCTCTTCATGAGATTCCGGATGTTTCATGTTTTGACGTTTAAGTGTTCGTTAACTGAGAATCACTCCAGTTAGCGAACGTGCAGTTAAAAAGCACTCCAGTTAAAACACATCCAGTTAGCGTTCACCTACTGTACTTGATAAGTATCAAAAGCCTGTATAGCCCTGTTTCGGATACTTTTTTGTATGAATGTTGCCGCGACGTTTTCATACATCCAGATGTGCAGTGGCGGCCAACAAAATTAGGACACCTATCTTCTGACTTTGAGGATTCCTGTACAGTTTCGTGGACCATTTATTGGAAAACTTTCCTCACACATCGTAGATAAAATTCTTTAGCTATGCTGCAGCCACAAATTAAACCAATATATGGAAAATTCTCAGAGAACCACACAACAGCATCCATCCATTGAATTATGATTGTAGTTTGTATCGTTCTTTCCGTACTTCTCGAAACACTCAGCTCATAGTAAGCTTTGCGTTTCCCATAGTCAAAGCGACTGCCATTGTATGGATGAAAACTAAACAAAAAGCATCCAAGCAGCCGCTGAAAAGTAACGCTGATCAGTCTTTAGTAGTGTTGCTACATCACTCTACATTATCATTAGTAAATCTACGATGGATCAATATGATTCGATTAGGCCAGTGGTCCGTGTTGGAGTGAATCGTGGTGTAAACAGACGTGGTCCGCGAAAGATTTGATATTATAAATAGAAAAGCTTATTACAATACATATCGTTCATTTTTTGCCATACAGGGTTTCCCACGATTTATTGGTCAGTTTCCAAATTTTTTTGAGGTCGTCTCTCGATCTATTCATCGTATTCCATTGATTTTTAGTTCGTTCCTATAATTGATTGGTTTCGTCCGCTTGGATATCAATTCAATTGAACCAAAAAATTCTGGGCAACGGCCCAAAAATCATGGGAACACACCAAAAACACATGGAACCCAACCAATGAATCTTAGGAAACCCTGTAGTTAAGATGAAATAAAAACAGGTATGTCTAGAGTATTAATATTAAACATAGTTTTGATGCAAAAGTTTTGAACTTAGTTCGGTTGGACTAAACACATGAACTTAATATATGTGGGCCGCGGCAAATGTATCCTCAAATACAAGTGGTCCGTGATCCTAACAAGTTGGAGTCAATGAAGTCTTTGGCATTCCTAACGATGAATCGTCAAATACGATTGGCCTTGTCGATTACAACTGATTGATAGTGGTTATCAAAGTTGAGCTTATAGTAGCGTTCCAAGAACATGGATGACATAATTACGAGCTACCTGATTATTGTTAAGGAAATAGGCGCAAACTACTGGATACTGTTTGCGATTGAAAGAGTTATCGACACAGTTACAGAAACAATGCAATGAGTTTTGCACTACTACCATAGTTATTTAAGCTGTTATCGATCCATTTAGACATTTTAAGACCCTATTATACACAATTTAATATCGACAACAAGTGATATTTATGCTATTTTGTGTGTGTCTGACGTAGCTCCACAAGTCCACAGTACCACCAGGATGCCGGTACCGCGGCAACGAACGCTCGATCGCCCCCAACGGAACCGGTCGACTTTAGTGGCCCCCCAAGACCACTCAGCTTCGGCTTCATGGGACCGCCGGGGCCGGGGTACAGCCGAGAGTCGACACCGGACAGTGCCGCTTCCCACTATCTCGACGGCTACCGGGATCATACTGGTGAGTTTTCGTATACTCCCGTACGCCTAACACGTATGCAATCTGCGTAACAAAAGCGGCAGCTTAATCGAACGCGTGCGCCCATCGTTCACCCACAGGCTACAGTCCTCATCCGGGCTACGGGATGGTGGAGTACGCAAACGGCTATCCCGGCTACGGTTCCAACTATCAGGCCTGCCCTCCGTACGGTGCGTCCCTTGGCCCGTACTCGTCCGTGCCGGGCGCGGGCTACTCGTCGAGCGGGTCCTGCTACGCGATGCCTCCACCATCGCACATACCGTCGCACGACAAGCTGCTAAAGGATGGGTGAGTAGCCCTCGCACAGGACAGTGGACACATACACACGCTTACTAACACGCCAGGCCGTACCAAACTTACGGGTTTCGTTCCAGCTTGTCTGGACTTTCGCGCACCGACAGACAGTACCACTCGAACACGCAGGAGCTCAAGTGTCCGACGCCGGGTTGTGACGGTTCTGGACACGCCACCGGTAACTACTCCTCCCACCGCAGCCTGTCCGGATGTCCGCGGGCAACCAAACCGAAGAGCAAGCCCCGCGACGGCCAAGAATCCGAACCGCTTAGGTAAGGCAGCAGGGTGACGGGGATCGTGATTGGAGAGGATGCTACTGAGATATTTTCTTTCGCTTCTCTTTTCGCTCCCAGATGTCCCATTCCAGGCTGTGATGGTTCTGGACATTCGACGGGAAAATTCCTCTCCCATCGCAGGTACGTAAAACGCGGTACGGTTGTGCTTTCCTTCGTGTGCAGTGTGTGCTCACAAGAAACGTTTGGCTCTTTTCCTCTCCTCGCTCAGTGCGTCCGGCTGTCCGATAGCGAACCGGAATCGTATGCGCGTCATGGATTCGGGAGTTCCCAGTTCGGCGGACCTCCAGCCACAACACTCGGCCAAACTTGGCTCGATGAAGTTTGATGGCGTGTCGAATTCGACCAACGGCTGTGATGGTGAGTTCGCACACGCATAAACCTTCTGCTAGGTATCTTTATTTCCTTGACCTTCGTTCCAGCGCTCACTAACTCGCTTGGTCAGGGCATCAAGAAGGCAAAATACTCGGAGGAACATCTAAGCGACGGAGGATATGGAAAACCATTTTCCGGTAAGTCGGAAGGGTTAAAAAAGTAACAGTAACAGAGTTGTTAAAAAGTTTTAAGCATGCGGGGCATTATTTCACACTTTTGATATGGTTTTCGATTTGTCAGCTCGAGAGCACAAATACTACCCAACCGATAAAGATGCCCTTAACACTGTGAATGCCATGGCTATCCTATATGATAGCCAGTTATGTTATGTAGCCAGTTATGGCTATCATACACCTACCATAATAATATGGTGGGAACTTCTCCCGAATTTCCGCAAATAGTGAAAAACGACTGTCCATTATGACAGCCAAGGATTACTGACTTTAATTCTAAATATCTTGTAACATATAAGGCGTATTATCATGAAATTTTGTAACAAGATCAACACAATATTAAATATTAAAACATGTGTACGGTTTTTTATTTTGTTGCTGTTGTTTTCCCCCTTTTTATCGAATAATTGATTGATACTCACAAATGGTAAAAAATCAAGAATATAAATGCAACATAACAATTCCTTCTATCTATAAAGTGTGGCTACATATATTTTAACTATAATGTGAATTTTCTAACCGTCTAATATACTGTCGATATTAGTTAAAATATGCTCTAAATGTCAAAATACGTTGTTTACATGATCGCTATTTCCTTTTCATCAATGAAGAATCATGTTAAAAACAAATTCTACACATAACACACATCAAAACAAAACAAAAGCGCTACAATCAATCCAAAACTGTTTTAAAATCATTATTTTCATTACCTATTAGTTTTTTTTTATATTCAATTACACTTCTCTGGGGACCTTGGCTATTATATATGATACAAAATTATTTTTAATGTAAATAAAAAGGGCTTGGCTCCTACATAAACAAAACTGGTCTGGCACTAAAGGTGTTTAAAGGTATATTCTATAAGAAATTTCTTCGGTGGTGCAATTTGCATACATTCGGGTAGACTTTGTTTTCCTCTCGTTCTAAACTCGTTCTCACCGATTGTAAATTTCTCTTTCCATCACACACACAGCCATGTCCGACCTGGTGATGACGCACTCGCCCGATCACGACACGCGCAATGGTGGCAATACGGCGAACAACCTGCCGAATGGAGCGATCGGACCATCACAGGGCGCACTATCGCCCAGCTCCTCAATGTCCCTTTCCCACCTGCGGTCCGGCACGCGTATGCAGGACCCGACCGCACAGCAGCAGCAGCAGCAGCAGGGTGAACAGCGAGTCGGCAGCGATGGGACGGCGGGCGTGGGCAGCGGCGAGAGCGGTGGTGCTGGTGGGTCATCCGGAGCCGGCGAAGACCTGCTGTCGCTCGAGGCGGAGATATCCGAGCTGCAGCGGGAGAACGCCCGCGTCGAGTCGCAGATGCTCCGGCTGAAGACCGACATTACCGCAATGGAGACGCAGCTTAGCCACGCCGAACGGGTACGTAAGCTAAGGTTGGTTGAAACGAGCTTGATTCGTTAAACACGACTTTCGGATCGGTGAGTGCAGGATGCGTAAGACAGACTTTTGTTTTTGTTTTTTTAGTTTTTAGTAATTGTTATCGTTGTTATTTTGGTTCGCGGTTCTCCGACACTCCTTTCTTTTTGCACTTCCACCCCAATCTCTTTTTTTCGCCGTTTCGCGGTGTGTCTAGCACCATAACATTCCCTCACATACCTCCCCCGTACGCTTGAGCCGAGCAAAAGATTTGTACTCCGACAAACAGGCAGGCAACCAACCCCTTTCGCTCGTCCGCTGACGACAAATCAAATTCAATAAAGCCATAAAAAAGCAACCAACATAAATAAACGTCCCCCCATTGATACGATCGCTCATAAAACGGTTTTCGTTGCCCATGCTCTGCGCCACGGGGTCGAGTGTGCTGGATCGTCGTGCTGGTTCTCTCCCTGCTAGCGATTTTTGTTTTTATTACTCCATTCGTTCGACATTCGAGTTTTGCCGGCACCAGCTCACGTCACACAGTGACCGCTATTTTTCCCCCTTCAATTTGTCTTCCCGTTGCTTTTGATTCGATACTAAATGCCCAAACATTCTCCCCCTGTGTGCTATGTGCTTGTTTTTTCTTCTTCTCTCTTCTCGAGAGGGCAAAATAAAGCAAGCTACAACAAAGAACTCATTCCATTCACGGCAAAGAGTTGGCCGTATGAGTGAACGGTTGAATTCACTTTTTTATCGTTAATATGATGATTTTATTAGGATTTGTATGGAACAAGATAGGACCAATTTTTTTGCGATTCTGTTCAGTGTTATTGCGTCAGAAGGAAACGATGAGTTCGCTTTAAAAAGCTAGATTAGTAATGTGGGTTCGCATATCTTAAAGGCAGTTAGAGCACTCATTCTTTAAAAAAAAAACTTTTTAGCGGATAGCTCAAAATGTACAAAATTCTGTAGGTCAGGACAGGAAAACACGGTTGTGAATACTGTAAATTTATACGGAAGGAGTTTAAAAACTGTGGGGAAACGTTAATGAATTATTGAATTAATAACAACAAATTGGGGAAAAGCATTGAATTATTTATCAAACAACAACTTAAATTTTGTTTTATTGGAAATACTTTCTCTAAACCAGACCACCATCAGAGTCCACTCTGATTCCGGAATCGGCTCCGTAATCGGAATTGGTCCGGAAATAGCTCCGGAATCGTCGGAATCGGAATCAGAGTCAGTTCTAGTATTGAAATCAAAACTTTTTGAAACGAAATCAGTCTCGGAATCTCCATGAGAATGGATCGTTTACAAGTAAATTTGAGATCTTAGCGGCTATCGATTCAATCGTAGCTACATAGGACCCAAAGACCTATTCTCATGGAGATCGAATTGATTCCGGAGCCGATTCCGGAGCCTGATTCTAGAACCGGTGCCGGAGCTGATGCCGATTCTCGAGCCTATTTTGATATCGGATCCGATTCCGAATTCGATTCCGAATTCGGGGTCAATTCTGACTCCGGAGTCGATTCCGATTCCGGAGTCGATTCTGAATCCGGATCCGATTCCAAATCCGAAGTCGATTCCGGAGTTGATTCTGATTCCAGATCCGATTTCTGGAAACTGATTCCGGAAACCCGGCCTACTATCCGGAAATCGATTCCACAAAATTTATTTGAAACTAGTTGGAATCGTTTCCAAAACGAATACTTCATTTTTCCCATCACCATAAACGATCCTGTTAGCATTGAAATCCTTTCGTTTGGTTCGATATTATTTAACTGGAACGTCTTACGCATGGTGCGGTGCGCGAAGAGATTAGTAAATGTTCCAATCCAACCCCTAGCAGGAAAACGAGACAGCTGCAGGTCGTGGCAACGTAACGGGCTACTACGATCATCTGCGCAACAACGTCATAACCATGCTCGAGCACGTCAAGATACCGTCGGCCGCCAGATGCGACGGTACGCTGGCGACGCACGAGCCCCCCAACGTCCGGCTCACCAATGGTGAAGATCCGCGGCTGGCCAACCACATCAATAGTATAAACGATAAAAATAACAACAACACCACCACCACCATCGGGAGCGGCAAGCACACGCTGCACTCCGATACCGATGGCGACGGTAACAACAATCACAGGCGAACTGAGCTCGGCCAGGATCATCTGCTCGCCTCCTCCCATGATTCCATCTGTTGCGGTGCGCTCGACAAGCGCGGGGACGAGCTGACAGGCGCCGACCCGCTTGCCAAGGACTACCAGAGATCGCTTCAGTCAACGGGCGGCAGCGGCGGTGGTGGGCACGAGCATTCCGACCTGGCCCGAACGCCGGACCGCACGCACCGGGAGCCACCGGCAGAGGAGCCACCGTACGATAACTACCTGTCCAAGCTGCAGTCCCTCTGCTCCTCCCAGCCGCTCACCTCGTCCACTACCTCGCCCTCAACGGCGTCGTCCGCTGCCAACGGCGAGTCCGGCAGCCACACCTACACCACGGTCGTGTCCGCCTGCAGCCCGATGGTGACGCCCCAGCATCACCACCACCATCACCACCAGCATCACCATCTACATTCGCACCATCATCTCGGGGCGCACAGTGCCGGTGGCGTCCCGCCTGGCCCGGCGGCCGTATCGGGCATGATGGCGCCGCACCACTACCAGCCCCAGCCGCCCCATCCGATGCACCATTTGTACGATGGGAACGGGCCGATCTACACCAACCTCGGACCGGTGCCGGAACCGCATCCACTCTACGATACGATGAAACTGCCTAGCGTGGGCGGTGCGGGTGGTGGTGGCCCTCCGGTTGGGGCTGGCGATGGGTTCATGGGGATGGCATTGCCAGCACCGATCTAAGCGGTCTAATCGGCTTGAGACTGTTCGCCAAACAACCATCCCAAGGCGATGGATTTATTGTATACGTTACGTTGTGAACAGTTCTCGATTGCGTTTCCTTTGTGCGTGTTTGTGGGTGTGTGGGTGTGTGTACAATTTAATTGATTCGTAAGGAAGGCTGGTGAACAGGAGCGAAGCATGATAATAACAATTTGTGCAATAGATATTTTTGTGATGTAGATTGCAACTTTTAGGCGGAAATAATGAGCAAAATGACTTTTAATGTTTTTTTATATGTCTGTAAAACTCTTACGGACCTTTATTCGATGTGTAAGTTTCATGCCTTCAGGTGCTTCCCTATGTTCAGTTTTTTCTTATTGTGATTCTTTTTATAAAAAAAAACCCGAAAAGTATATAATTTTGGTTACAACAAGACTGAGTTAGTGGCAGTCCCGTGATGTGGCAACAAACATACACTGAGTTACCAAAATATGCTTTACAGAGCTGCCTGATTAACGGCTGCAATGCACAACATTGTTTTACCCCAGGGTACGAAGCGACGCTCCACAGGATCAGTCAGACACATATCAAAAAGCGCAGACAGACATTTAGTCCATTTTAGCGTGCCGACTGACAAACAAGAACACACGCGTTTAAAGAAAAATAAACACACACACACTCACACTAATACATACATAATTGTAGCGCAAAACAGGGCAAAGATATCATTAGCTTCCGGTGGGTCTCGACTAACCAGCAAAGCCCAACCCATTAATGCTAATGAAGATACGAATAAAGCGATACATGTGTAACAAAGGTAGGAATGTTAGGTGCGTAAACAGAAACAAAGATATCTTGAAAATATGCTAGTGCTTGTGGTACTGTATTAGGCATACGCGTGTCGGTTCCACCCTGTGCGGTGTGGAAAGA
>SIXB01006107.1:0-12401 GCA_007018985.1 Anopheles bwambae | reverse complement strand
AAAAAAAAACAAATGCACACCGCTAGAAAGAATCTTCCCTATATGGTATGGTGCGCGTCACAAAAAGGCGGAAGTGTAATTAATTAAGTTGTACGTTTGGGCAGCCACGCACACTCTTGCCTGCTTTTGACCCATGAAAATGGAAACAAAAAGACACAAAACGCGCCGGGAGAGTGTTTAGAATGGGGTTGGATCATGCGATGGTGTGGGTTTGGTGTGGTGCAGGTGTGTTAGGAAAATTAGGAAATAACGGCCGCGTCCGGGAAGCTCAAGGCTCTCAAGGTGTCCCAGCGGGGAGAGGCATATGTAGAGAGAGAGAGAATGAAGATAATATGATAATTAAAATTATTTTAAATATTCCTTTTATCCATGTTTGTTCTATCGGTTTACGTTAAGTTTAAGCGATCGATAAGCAATATGCTAAAATGCTTTATTTGAAAGCCTGATCACGTACTAGCGATTAGAAGGAAATGAGTAACACGCTGTTATGAGTATCAACTAAGCAATCGATTTTTGAAGTATAGTGTTAAGAAGAGCTTCACGTGTCTGTGGGGATGTAAACAGGGAAGCTCAAATTGTGTGGGATTATTTGATGAGCTGTAAAAAGTCTTTGTTCAACTTGACATGTAAGGCATCCAAAACAGATACATAATCTCACAATTTTACCCGAACTAAAATTAGATAAATATAAGCATGGGAGAAGCTTAGGAAGTAAGGAGCTTAGGTACGGGGTGCTAATGGTTTTTATTACAAAAAAGTAATAGGCGGAAAAGGGGAATGCTAAAGCCAAGCGTTAAAAACAAAAAATGCGTATAATAATAATTAATACGAATGAAACTACTCCAAGTTAAATTAAAATTTTCAGTGTTTGAACTAGTGGTGGGAGCTCGGAATCGGAACTACCCGGTTCTGATTCCGTGTTCTGAATCAATTCCGGAACCGATTCAAATTCTGGAATCGATTCCGGAGCCGATTCCGTTGCCGATTCCGGAACCGATTCTGGAACCGATTCCAGAACTGATTTCGGAGCCGACTCCGATTCCGATTCTGGAGCTGATTCTGAAATCGATTTTGAAGCCGATTCTGACTCGACTCAGGAATCGGAATTGTCCCGAACATCGCAATCAGCTCCGGAATCAGAATCAGAGTCAGTTCTAGAATTGAAATCAGGAGTTTTAGAAACGAAATCGGTAACGAAATCTCCATGAGAATGGGTCGTTTACAAGTAAATTTGGACCCAAACGCCTATTCTCATGGAGATACCGAAATCGAATTTGATTCCGAAGCCGATTCCGATTGCGAAGCCGACTCCGATTCCCGTGCTGGTATTCTGGAGCCGATCGCTTAACCAATCCTGGAAATTGATTTCGGACATACTATCCGGAATCAATTGCACAAAAAATCGGTGCTAGTTGGAATCGATTCCAACCAAACCTTATTGTTTCCCATCACTACTTTATTCATTATCGCATATATTCCCTGTGCCTTTCCTGCCCTTACGTTTGCAATAGTTTTATTTAAACACGTTCTATTTCCCGCCCGCTCCCTTCAAAGGGCTCTACACACAATACGCGGGTGCTGTCGTCTAGTCCGTATTTACTGAATGTACAATGAACTTTACCGTTTTCCGCGCGCAAACCTCAAGCGAACCCCCAGTTTGAGCGTACATTGACACGTTTTCGTTCCTTCATCAATCACGCAAACGGCACGCAAAGTGTCCATAAAAAGCGGCAGTCCAGGTTGTCACTATGCCCTATCCCCATTTCCGGTTTGTTTCCCCTCTGTTACTGTTGTTACACACAGCACAGGGTGGGCCAGCTAAGTGCCAGGTTTGACCAGGGTGTCCCGTCTATCGAGCGATTGTCCTGGTAGCTCGGGACAATAGGAAGGAATGAAAGAGAGAGAGATGGAGCAAAGTGCAATTTTTTTAAAACATGAATATGATTCTTATCGCATAGAACGTGGGTGCAATGACTACCAATGCTATTAAGGACCAGACAGGAAGGGTCAGTCACCTTTTGTTGCCGTGTGTGTTTTTGTGTCTGTGAAAGGGGAAATTAAAGTCACAAATCGAAGAAAAAAACATCAAAACCATGTCACTTTTAATAGAATGACATCGATGTTGTTTGTAATGGTGTTTTGTGGTGCACTACTATGCCACACTGTAAGTCGCAATGCATCACCGGTCGAACACCCGGCTATACTAATTAATCTTCAACTCCCCTATACACATTAGCGGGCAACTTTCTTGATCGCGCCGGTTTCGGATCGATTCATTGTTGTTCACACAGCATCAACCGATTTCCAACCGTGGCCACGTATGCTAATAGGATGCTAACAAGCTTGTTTGACGGTTGGTCCAACACTTGGAGATTAAAACTGGTTCGCATTCTTTACTTCACTTCCCACCCTAGCACCTCTCTAGCACTCTAGGTTGTGGTCAATAAATTCGAAATTTCCAGCAAACCACCGGCCCCAGCAAGTTCCCAAGCAACTGTTTTACAGCCCCGCCTAAATATTATCTCTTTCGCTTTGTTGTGGTGCGTTTTATTGTGGTTCTTGTTTTTAAAACACTGCCAAGGGTTTCACCTTGTCCTTCTATCGTCCAAAGCCGGCCTTCCTGCTTATCGATACGGTATATTAATTTACCGTTTGAGTTCCTAGAAAATCTACCGGGCGGTGGATTTGGGGTTTTAAGCTTAGAAATCGGAAAAGAATTATTGAACACTCAGGTTTGAGTTATCAGGTTTGAAAATGAGACTACAAGAAAAAGACAGCTTTGAAAACAAAATATACAGGCAGTATAATTTTAGGAGGGACTAATTATAGGGCCCAGATCGTTGAAAGTTACGATCCGATCGGGTTAAGAGGCTACGATTATCGTATTTTCTATGGTAGAAATTACGAGGAGTATTATGCATTTTTAATACCGGCTCCATCCTCACATTTTGTATCATAGAAGGAGCTGATTGTAACTATAAAATTCCATTGCATTTTCCTAAACCATTATGTTTATAAGCCGTCTTAAAAAGTACGTTTTAGTGATAATTTTACATTAAAATATGAACGAAAAAACTCCAACTAGAATCCAATGATATTTTACAATGAAAGTTGTTGCTTTTTTCCTACGGAAACGGAATTTCCTACAAGTAATTTTACTTAAAATGCGGTTTCTTTGCTTCCAATTACGTCTAGTGATCGTAAGAAAATGAACGTCATATATTGTTTTTTTTAAATATCGCACAAAATATTCATCATAATATAAAGTATTACAAAAGAAATGAAATAAAAGATATTCTATGCTGCAATTTTGATTAATATCATCATCATCATCAATTTTAAAAATATATTTTTTAAATCACCTTCTCTTCCACGCGATCATAAAATGGACCATTTAACTGAAATTCCTTGCTTACAACTCAAAAATAATTCACTGTAATTTCCCGGAAGAAAAACGAAAGCACAGATCATTGCCATCGCTTGGGATCGATGCGAGCAGTCTATCGTTATTCTAATGCGCACTCGAGCCTCTCTTCCCCTAACAAATCACATGCCATGCTAATTTCACACCTCTGCCTATGGAGTGCTCTTTTCCAATTTAAATTCAAAACGCGCCCGACTGCAAACTACTCCGAGCGATAAAAGCAAAGCCCCTCAACCGTTTGTTTGCTTGATTGGTGTGTACGGTTCGATCGCAAACTTGCAAATGTTTGCTTTCACAACCTTTTCTGTTTTATTTCTTCAAAGTTTAGTGCTTAGCCATTCAGCTCAGTTCGATTCGATTGCTATGCTATGCGGAGCGCACCGTTTGCGCATGGATCTGCCGAAAGTAAGGCAACAAACTTGAAATTTTAGATTGCGGACGGTTACGCAAAGCGGTTGCGACAAAATCCCGTACCCTCAATGCTGCTGTTTGTGTGCAATTGCTGATGGTCTCTTAAGAGCTGCTAAAAGTTTATCTACTGGCTTTAGGAGGTTTTTTTCTCAAAGGGATAAATTCCCAATAATAAGAATCAGTAGCCGTGGGAATTGGTAAAGGTAAACATTGCTCTTCGCTCCGTATGACGATTGGCACAAGCACAAGCCTACCTGAATCGCTTTCCCCCCACAAAGTGTACACAGTGGTCATATGACTCAAGTCACGAGTTGAGGACGGGCGTCCTCGGAGCAAAACAGAACGTAACATTCCAGCAGCATTGATCACTTTTGCTGGAAATAGAACGCTTAATTGGAGCTAGTCATACAAACGAGTCACGTTCTACGTGTACCTGATTCTACAGCGTGTAATGATCGACGCTGTCCTTCCACGCCGGCTGTCGATCGTGTGTCGGTGTTTTGAATATTGATTTGCTGGCGGTAGAACCGAAAGCAGCAAAACAAACACTATAATTAAGCAAACTTGTGAAATCCGTATGGAAAAGGAATTATAGATGAATCATAATGCGTCGCATGCTCATAATCGCTTACCCATGCGCGAGGAGATCACATTCCTCCACGCCGTCGCCGTAGATTTATGTTTCGTTGGGACGATGAAACCGAACCGCTTAGTAGAATGTTGTGTTGTGTTGTGGATTAACGAACAGCTCTTCTTCTAAGTGCTGCTGCTGCTGCTGCTGCTGCTATGGCGCGGTTATGAGCTTTTGATCGTTAGCACTTGTCACGGTGCTTCCGATGATCAAGCGGCCCGAGGGAGTCGCCGTCGACACATGGGTGTGATTTTGACAGCGGAAATCAGACGGGAGGGGATTCGATAGCACGAAATTTATAACCCAACCCAAGATTGAAGGGAAAAGGAAGGAATCAACGGATCGCAACGAGTGTGCGGAAGCTAGTGAAGCTGAAATGCGTGAATTAAAGCGTTGTGTGTGTCGTTGGGTGAATATTTATTTTTAAACCCGTTTAAGCGCTGTTTTAACGAAGCAAAGTGCTAATCCATGTGGAGGATTGAGGAGGAAGGATCTATTTTTAGCTGTATAATGTTGCCAGCCAGACTTTGCCTTTAGGTTTAGAGATAGTAAAGCTAGTATCCCCTCTTTGTTAGTGCAAAGTACTTTCATGTACGTCCTCAAAGTGTTTAATTTAGAAGGGAAAATACAGAGTTTGTTTGAGAAACGTTTATTCCGATTTGAACTAAAGAAGTCCATATTTTTATATAGTTTTTGAAATACATCAATACCTTTGTAGAAATCAATAATTGCTTGTTAAATTTCCAATTCTCTTTTATCTGTTCTTTTGTATCAAAAATGTGTCCTGGTGATCAGATTTTATGAACTGATTTGCAAGTACAGTGGAGCGCTGTTTATCCGGGTACCTTTTATCCGGCTTTCCGTTTATCCGTTCCGTTGAGAAATGACAGTTCAATACATATATGACATTGCGTTATGAGGAGGATATTTGAAAAAAGCGGTTATAAGAGCACATTGTCGTAACAAAAAAAAAACACTATAATTCATGGCAAATTTCAAATATTCTCATTGGAAAAACATGAAGTTAATAAAAACTGGGTTATTTTTATTTAAAAAAAAATCCAAAAATTAATCAAGAATTGGTGATAAAATATATCATTTGACTCATTATCCGTGTTATTCGCATATCCGGGCGAGGTTAAGTCCCGAGAAGCCCGGATAAACGGCGCTCCACTGTAATAAATAAATAAGTTGTTTTTAAATTGATTCATTTGCATTCTGACAACCAGTTACTTACTGATAGCTACTCGTATCGATAATTACTGGTAATTAGTTATTTTCATTAGTTATTTTATTGTTTTTTATTTATTTATTCGGTTCTGACAATCAGCTATTTGTCACTAGTTACTGGTACTAGCTGCTAGCCGCTGTTAATTAGTTATTTGACGATCAATTGCTTGAACCTGGTTAGTGTAAAAAGCTGCTAAGGGAAGTATTAATAACAATCTTTCAAATAGCTCGTAGAATGTAGTTAAATTGTTATATGCTCCACGCACAGTATTAAAAACAGTAATTTGTCCTTCAAAAATCGAAACATCCCATTCAAACCTCTTCAAAGACTAATCATGAGAGCGAAGCGTTATTCCTGTTGTATTGACAGGATTAAAAGATAAAACTCTCCTAAGCGTTGTGTTAACAACCAGTGCTACAAGTGAATTACTTGATAATGATCGCCAACACCATCTTAATTTCATCTGTGGTTCCCATTCAAGCCGTTTCATTAATCTATTATACTTGTATCGTTGGGTTTAATGGGCGTAGTGGTAGCGTCAAGATATGATTGTGGCTGCCCTACCACGGAACAACTTTTATGCCCGCGAGGTGATCCTTTGCAGGCAAAAGATAGAGTCCAACCTTAGCAAGGAGCACCAACAACACAAAAAGTCCCGTCCCGTAAGCGTCGTTGCACAACGATTGAATGGTTTTGCTTTTACAAAACAAGAAGCAAAAAAACGCTTCAACTTTCTCTATTTGTGTGTGTGTTTGTTGGAACATAAGCATACCAAAAAGAGGCATCAAACGAAAAAAAAACAGTTTTAAACGATGATCGTTAATGATTTTTAGCTGTGCGGTGCATTTATTTTTCTTTTCTGTGCAAAATTTCACATCACACAAAAGATGAAACGACGATCAATTTCTCCTAAAAAACCCTAATTGCCACTAACGCGCCTCACAGTGTTCACGTTGCGGCACCGGGAGGGCTCCATGTTTCAAGTCATACACACGGCCCAGTGTGTGTGTGTGTCGTAACCGCCCGATGCCATATCGATGGAATATGCTTCTCCAAACCGGCGACTGGTGGACTGGTACCACTAAAAAAAGCCGTTGGCGACATAATCGGGCCCTCACGACGACACCATTAGACGGTGGTCGTCGTCGGTGCCTCTATTCCAACTCACTCCTCCAGTACGTGATGTCTGGTCTGGTCTGGGCTGGAATGGGTTTGTTGCATAATGCCATCACTGTACACGCCAAAGTAATACACGCCAGCATCATCGTTGCCGAACCGGCCAAACAAGGGGATGGGCCGCTGCAAGTAGACCAACAATGCGTGGAACGCGTTCCGTTTCCCAAAAACCACTCCAGAGATCAAGAGCGGAAGGCTGAGTGTAGGCTTTAGGAAACGTGGCACACACGCACACGAAAAGCGAAAGTACCGTGCGTGTGGGTCTCGCTCACTCGTTCCCAAGGAAACCGGAACCCGACCGGACGGACGGTCAGGGACGGTGAACGGTGCTGACGGTTGTTTGTAAAGCGGCCGGTGCCGCAATTTCGGCATTGACCCTCGGACCGTTCCTTCCGACGGTTTTGGGTGGACGCGAGGTTGCGTTCACTTTTCCTTTCAGGCGACACCGCCGGAAAGGGGATGGCCACAAGAAGTGGCCAGGAAGTTGTGATGCGGTTGATGGCAGATGCGATCGTTTTGACGTGAAGAAAATGTATGATTGGTCCGTCCGATAAGCTGTGTCGAGATCGATTGGGTGAGATTGGAAACGATTTGTGTGCTGAAGGACAGCCAAATTGGAGGGTTTGAAGATTGAAGATCTTCAAAATGGGGGAAATATCTCCGTTAATCAGCGATATTGGTGGCAATGAACGTATTTTCTCTTCAGTGAAATCTAGCTACAAATATCACAAAGCTTTCTGAAGATCTCCCTTCCGTAAACATGTCGAGAATTAATGGAACCTTGAATTCCAATATAAAGAGCAGGGTGATCCTCTACATGAGTGCAATATGTTGACAGTTTCAGCGCCATATTACGTGTTAACATCCGAAACAATTCTCATCAAAACGCCCACAGATGATGGGGCCAAGAATATTGAAATGACTTCAGACCTTGAGCCGTTCAGAACCGTATGATCCGGTTGCGGAACAAACTGTTCTGCATCGGAGTCAACAACGACATCAGCGACCCGTAGCGTTACAGATCTTCCAAACGACGCAAACACCTCCGGCCCCGGTGTACGACCTTCGGCCATGGCATGCGGATCCACATTGCGTCCGTTGCGACCACTCATCGTTGGCTGTGGTTGAGCCTACGATTACCAACACACACACACACACACATGACACACAATATGTGTGCCAACTCGGGCTGACAACCGTGGCCTTTACCGGTAGCGCAAGGCGACGACGGTGGCCTCGAACGGGAGCGCACGGTTTAACTACCGCACCGCTCGTCGCGTCGTACAATTACTATGGACTTACATTAAACTCAATTAAGCAATTGACATCGGGAAACGATGCATAAGGGAAAGAGAGAGAGAGGGATGGAAGCAATTCTACCCTTCGGTTGTTGCGGTGGAGTTGAAGGGGTAAAGTGTGTGTGTTTACCCGTAAAGATTTGCACCGATCGTTGGTGCACGCGTGCCCATGTCGAAGGTGACACTTTGGAGTTCGTTGTCTATGAGTCACGCACGTTGGTGACTCGATGGACACGTTATCAGATCGTAATTTATAGGCGTGCCTGTAAATCAGGCGCGGAAAGTGCATGACACTAAGTGCGGTGTGAAGTGATCTACACATTGTTTCGTTTCTCGATGTCTATTTGTACTGCGCAGTGATTTCTGGAGGAACTTCTAGAACGTACTAGGTTGTGAAATTCTCATTTGAGACGCAAAATACAGTTCAATGAGTCATGGACGCCTTGATCTTGATTTTGGAGCTCAACAACATAAATAGTGAAAATGATAAGACCCGAATTAAAATGTCGATCGATCTCCAAAATCCACCACACCAAAACGATCATAAATTCTCCCGAAACTAGTAACAGTGACATCAAACTGTCATGTTTATCTTCCGAGAGATACAGCTCTCCGAGTGATCATGATAGGTTTTGTATGTTAATGTAATCTTCAATAACAGCAAGAAATATGATCTCAAAAATGAAGACATCACCAACGATCTCTTACTTTACATCTGATAGGTTCTCTGCATCGCGTCTTCCGTGAGATAGGAACGAAAGGGAAACCCACCAACCATGGGATCCGGCGGTAGAATGGACTGCTGCGGGCAGTGCGTAAAGTACAGCATGTTTGTGGCCAACTTTGTCATCTTCGTAAGTATCAATGTCTGGCTCGATCGTATCAAAAAGTCTGAGCAGCAATTGATCATTCTTGTAAACTGTCACACAACAGCTTGGCGGTGCGATCGTGTTCAGTTTGGGCATCTGGACGCTGGTGGACAAACACTTCATCAACGAGCTGCTCGGTACGAACCTGTTCTCCGGTGCGGTGTACGTGCTGATCGCCACCTCCGCCCTGGTTTGTCTGCTGTCGTTCTTCGGATGCATGGGCGCGGCCAAGGAGTACAAGTGTATGCTGCTGACGGTAAGAGTCTTGGGGGGGTCCAACAACTCCTCCCTGCTTAGGCCGTAGTGTAGTGTAGGCTTTAAATCCCAATTGGAACGATCACGCTTCCTTCGCGTTTCGCTTCTTGTTTTCGTGCAATTAAAATGCTTTCGTTTTTGTTTTCCGTTTCACCGCTCGCACTCGCGCCTGGCAAATGGTGCAGTACTTCATCCTAGTGTTTCTCATCTTCGTGACGATGCTGATCGGCGGCATCCTGGGGTACGTGTTCCGCGAGAAGGTATCGCAAACGATGGGCGACGAGATGCGCTCGTCCATGAGCCTGTACGGTTCGCGCCGCTCGATCACGACGGCCTGGGACGAGACGCAGGAGCGGCTGAAGTGTTGCGGCGTCCGGAGCTACAGCGACTGGCGGGGCGACATCCCGCAGTCCTGCTGCCAGCGGACGCTCGATGGCTACAAGCCGTGCATCGAAAATCCGAGCCCGGAGAACATCTACATCAACGGGTGTCTGGAGATCACCTCGAGCTACATACGCGACAATGCGGCCATCATCGGTGGGGCCGGCATCGGGGTGGCGGTCCTGCTCATCTTCGGCATGATATTCTCCTGCTCACTGTTCCGGATGATCGAATAGATGGTGGTGCGCTTCTGCCCAGTGTCACCACTGTACACAACAAAGCTCTGAGTTTCCTGGGAGCTGAGCTCCTTGCGAGTGAGATGGGGTGGTGTTCTGGTGTTAGGTAGAGATTTTCCAAACTTTTGTTGGAAAGGACAGGCTACCGAATATCTGGGACAAAGTACTGGCAAAAAAAAAAACAGCAATATTAGCAAGCAAACCGCGGATAACACTATCTATTACCAAGCTGCGCACAATATCTTTGTACTTCAATATCTTAAGCCTCCATCTCCTACTTTTTACTTGATCGTTTCTTGTCCCTTTTGTAACGGTGAACTAAGCTGTCGTACCTAAGCTGGAGGGACACTGAACCTGCTCTTTCTACACTTCCGTATTCCGTCCAGAGCGTTCGGTGCCTCCAGCGCACAATTTTGTTTGTTGTAAAAAGCGTGCACGGAGCTCGATCCCGAATTCTCCCTCCCCTTAGCTGTGCTCGTATGTAAGATTTAAGGTTTTTGTACATGTGCTTTCCCCGTTATTTTTTCATTTTCTTTTGTGAAGTGTCGTTTCCAGCAGCATCTCTGTGCGCTTCTCATCATATCATCGTACACGATAAGAAGATTTTAATTTTGTTTAATTTTAATTTAACACGATCGAAACACACGCTGCACGGCAAACACACGTGAGACAAACAAACATCGATGATGCAAAATTACCGCTAGCGTGAACGATAATTGTACAACTTCCATGTGCTTTTATGTATGTTAGGTGTTAATAAAGAGAGGAGCGATAAGAACTTTAAAAACATTTTCCCTGTATTTCTTCCCGTCCATATGGTGTACGCATGGTTGCGCTTGCTTGTAGTACTTTCTGCTTTCGTTCCTAGCGGTGGTGGTGCTGGGCGTTGGCTCGGTGCTGGGGTATGCGTTTCGCGAGCGCATTGCACTCGGCCTGCAGGACCAAATGTACGAGAGTTTGGACCAGTACGGACGGCGCCGCCTGACGACCGTGTCCTGGGACATGACGCAGGAGGATCTGCAGTGCTGCGGCGTGGAGGATTTTCGCGACTGGAACGAGCGCATACCGGACTCGTGCTGTATGGATGATTACGGAGCGCGAAAGCGTCCTTGCCAGCAGCTGCAAACTTCGCTTACGATCTACCGGACGGGTTGCTATGAGGCGATCACGCAGACGTTGGTGCGCAATGGGTTGATGCTGGGTGGCGCTGCGCTGCTACTACTGCTGGCGATCGTACCGGCAACGGTTATGGCATACTACATGTTGACTACTATCTGAAAAGTGAGAAAATTAGGTGCAATAAAGATGCTATACTTTACGGAACCATGTGCGTTGCTCTGAGTTTTGATGGTGATTTTAACTGGAGTAAGTAAATTACACGATAACCCAAGGGGTATTTTCCAGAGATATAAATTCAATGAATGCTTTTAATTCACTGCTACATATATAAGGATGATGCTGGTTCCAGGATCTTGGGACAAGTTCCATATCAAAATCTAATCCGAAAAAGATTCTGTAGCTATTACTGTTCACAGTTCAGCATCTTGATAGTTCCAGATCCTGGTTAGGTACAAGAACCTTAGCTTTGCGAAAGTTCGGCAAAATTGGTTCCAGCTGCTGAATTGAATTGTTTAAAGTTTGAACCGCAATTGATTCCATCAGCTTACAAACCTGAATATATATATGTTGTACATTCCAGCTTTGGTAACAGTAGTTATACTGAAATAGATGAAGGTGGTAACTTAGTTTCTAGACCGGTCTAAGTTGAGAGTCAATTCTAGAACTAGGATAGTTTTGATAGGTTGGAGATCAGTTTCAGATTTTGGAACGGTTCATGATCAGCTGCAGGACCAGGATGGGTTCGTAATAAGCTTCAATTTCTTATAGGATGAACCAGTAGCTGGATTTTTATACGTTTTCATACTGAGATACGTTCAATATCAATTTCGTATTTTTCCTATAAATTTGTTTGCTGATATTAGTTCCAGAATTGGGGAAAAATTATATCAATTGGGCGGACGCGAGATTGTTTCATGATTTGTTCTTAGATTAGTAGAGGTTTGATGGTACTTCAGTGTCAAACACAAATTCAAAATAGAATTCTAGCTCCAAAATAGATCCGAGATCATTTCCAGATTTTGACAAGGTTCATGATCAATTCCAGGACCTGGATAGCTATTTTTATAGGATGAATACTAGTAGCTAGATCTAATTTTTTTTTATATACCTTTTCAAACCGAGATACGTTCAGTATCAATCAATTTTCTGGAATATTAGTTCCAGAATTGGAAATTAAATTAATATAGGGCAAGTCTGGGATCATGATAAACATGTTTTTTGTTTGTTTCAGGACCAGGAAAAAACTGTAATCAATTTCTGGTAATTCCAAGATCAGAATTAGTTTGGTATCAGTTCTAGGTTCAGCATACATATGGGATATTTGTTAGGATTTGTAAAGGTTTCTGATGATGATGGTGATGATGTGATGC
>SIXB01006106.1:0-12408 GCA_007018985.1 Anopheles bwambae | reverse complement strand
CCCCCCCCCCCCCCCCGGGAGGTGTTATACAATGCTGCCCTCCGGATCATTGCCACGCATGGGGCAGGAGAGTGGGACACGATGCTTTAATGCCGGGTCATAGCCATTGCAAAGCAGCAGCAGCAGCAGCAGCAGCAACAGGCTTTCCATTATCGCTCCAGTTTTGCGGTAAAAGGAGAGCGAAGGTCACAAAAGCTGCTTTACGCAATACTCCGTGTCTTACTGGATGGAGTGGAAGAACGCGGGGGAAGGACAACAACCACGGCGGAGAGGGAGAGAGAGGGAGGAGGTGAAGGTTGGTTGATTTAAAAATATCCTACAAAAAGCCTACAAAATCGCGCTCAAGTTCCCACAGACAGGCTGTCGCGTAGTCGCGCTGTTGCTAAGGCGTAGCGTAAAATACAAACGGAAAAACGTGTTGCTGTCGGTGTAATGCCCTCCCCACTCGAATGGAACGATCGAAAAAGCATAAGAAGATCGACACCGAGCACAGCTAATCCAAACCAGCTGAAAAAGAGAAAGAGCTCCTTGGGCGGACTTGGGCCAATTCGCGGCGAAACCAAAAGTTCACCCCGTACGAAAGCAGCACACCAGAGAGTGCGTGGCCCGGAGGGAGTGTGTTCTTCCGACGCAAACCCAATCACGCGCCTCGGGCGGTTTTTGATCGAGCCCGCTGAAACACACACTCGTTCCCCCTTTCACTGGCTGTTGGTGTAACCTACTTCTGATCCTCTGCCCGTCCGTCGCTCCGGTGCGCCGGACGGCACCGCAAACGTGATCCGACCTGATAAACGCTGGTGTGTGTTTTAGCCCCAAAAGAGAGCGGCAGTTCATAAGACGCACATCAACACACGCACGGTGCAAGATCGTCTTCGAAGGCACAGCACAGCTTCAGCCAGCCAGCGGGAACAACAACAACAAATTTGCTACAAAACGGTACGCTTGCTCCTGGCGGCGACGAGAAGGGAGGGGGGCAATGCGTGGTTGCGACTTTTCCCGCACCGCTGGTGCACAATCTTCATTCATCGTTTCTCTTTCGCTGGTTCGCTCCATTGGTCCCGGGGTTCGCCCGTACGCCGGCCGCGCTGTGAGGCCGCGAGAAAGTGCCGCGCAAAATTCGAAAAAGTGAAACTCTTTTGATGACCCACATCCATCGGAGGCGTACAGGCGAGCGAGCGAGGAGGCGATGTCGGCGGTGGCTGGACTTTTGTGGGGAAGAATTGCCCTCCGGGGGGAGGGAACAAATTGGCCGGCGTCGAGTGGAGTGGATAACAGGTTGTACGGAATAAAATGTCGCCACGGCAAGGCATATCTTACACTTTGCACTGTAGTTGTGGGCAAGTTATTTGTTTATATCAATATGCACAAGTTATGTTGCAATAATACACACCACACAGAACCACGCACGTCTTGTCCACCTGGCCACCGGCCCACAAACTGAGCACGAATGCTCCAAAAATTAAACCGCCACAAACAGTGCAAAGAGCGAAGAAAGGAAGAAAAATGCCATAAAAAGTGCGTTTCTCTGCCACCAAAAATTTGCCACTATTTTTCACGCCCAACCTGTCGGCTCGAAGGCGCGTTTGTATTGCGCACGTGAATGCCATGTGAATACATTAGTTACCGCATTCCACCGAGGCTCAATCATTCCCGATGTGAAACTGTATTTCGCGGGAAGGAGGAAGGTCTGATCGCTGCCCTACTTCACGCGCGCTCTCTCTCTCTCTCTCTCAATCCCGACAAATCCGGCAAAAGATGAAAGCGAAAAGCCCAACAGCCGCTGACAACCCTGCCAACGACAAAAGGTGCAGCAGCACTGGGCACTGGTTTTGTGCAGGAAGGCGGATACGATTCGAGGGAAGATGCAACAACACAGGAGTTCGAGCGTGCAATTCGTTCGATAGGATGGGGTAGCAGCAGAAGCAGTAGTAGTAGTAGTAGTAGTAGTAATAGTAGCATAGAGTGGCCACTGAAATCATCATGTAGCCCCACACCCTTTCCCTGCGCAACGCAATTGTTAATGATAAAATAAAATACCTAAATGATCGATAAAGGCTCCACCGCCATCCTCGACGGGGCATTGATGACAATGGCAGACGACAGCCGCGGGCGCGCGAGCTCGCTCACACACACACACTCACAGTCGAAGTGATCGCGCCATGAAAGTGAAAGTTACGTCACCGCAGACCGCGGTGCCCGACGGGACGGACGGGATTTCAGCCAAGCGCGTCGTCGTTGTCATCGTCGTTGTCGGCTTTAGTCACTCACACGCGCTGGCCAATGACATCCCTCGCCGTGAGTGGCTGTGTTGTTGTTTGCCTCGGCGGAGGAAATAGGTCGGGACGGCGCGGAGGGAGAGAAATGATTTCTAAAAAAAAGGTCTTTCTCACTGTGTTTAATACAGCACCCAGCAGAGAGCAGCTTTGATGAGAGGAAACATTCAGCATCCAAACAATTTCCAGCCACAATCGATCAGTGTTCAATTTCTTAAATTTGTCAATCAACACAAACAATTACAACACACGTAGAAACACACAAACACACACAGAGTATGGCAAAGAAGTGTCCTCACGATCGCTCGGATGAGGTGTCAACTCGCTTACGACATATGCTACGATCGAACAGTCGCCAGCATAGGCAACCAACTGAGAGCCAAACCACACGGCATCGCCGCTCTCGTGATCCATCCGCCAAGTTTTTAGCAGCAGCATTAAAACCATCTTTATCTATTTTTTATCACTATAATGCAATCCAAACACACACACACACACACAACGGCAAATCTTGCTAAAAACATTGCAAAAAGAAAACGACTTCCATCTACTACCACTACTACCACTACCACCAGGGTGAAACAACTCACCCTCGCACCCATTCCCTTCCGGTTGCATGCTGCCGTCGTCCCATCGCACCAGTTCATTCAAGTTTTGGCCCGGGCCCCGTCGACATCGTGACCACTTTGTAGAGGTACCCTGCCGTTCGTCACCCATCGCCTTGCCCAAGTCTCCAACGGTTTCGACGAAAACCGGTCACTCCGTGGTTCCGTGACGCTAAAAGATCGCTATGTGCGTGTGTGTGTGTGTGTGTGCATGTATGGCAGTTCCTATGGTAGAGGAAAATTGTGCGTGAGTGTGTGGGTGTGTGTGTGTGGATGTGTGTGTGTGTGTGTGGTTATGCTAGTTGACGACTGCGTAATCAACATTCCCGCACTCCTTTACGCACAACATACCCTGCCCACCAATCGAACCTCGAAAACCGAACCGATTCACACCCTTTTTGTTGCCTTTCGATCACTCTGATCACCCACCCCGGGTGTGTTGAGTGATATCGCTTCAACTCACCACAACCACTCCCCCCTCTTGTCCCATATGTTGAACCCGTTTGGACAATTTGTCAGAGACTGGTACGCAAACCAAGCGCACCCTTCAACGGTAGTAGTGCGGTGTGGGTGAGAACGGCAGGCACGCTAATGTGCCTCCGGGGGCCACCGCTCGCTGCTCATTGCCAAACAGCAACCGGAGGATCATTCCTGATGAGCGGTGCTTAGCGCAATGGGCAGGTGTATGCTACCCAACCATCGGACTAGCTACCCCGCGCAACCTCTCCGGAGTTTAGCTCATTCCCAACGAGTGTGTGTGTGTAGATTGGTTAATTCGTAATGTAACACTAGCCGATCCATATTGCTGCCCCGTATTGCTTGTTCGTTCGATTTTCCTCCACCGGTGTGCTGCACCGAAACCGCGCGAGAACCAGCAGCAAGCGCACTGAGGTTTCGGTAAAACAAGTCAGCCATGTTACCGTGGACCGTCTGCAGTATGTTGGTGCTGCATCACTTGCACCGTCAGGAATAGGCTGTGCATACGGTTGCACTCTCCGGTCATCACACCGCACCACCAGGTGCACGCGATTAGCAAAGGGAGGACGACGGCCAGAAAGCACGGACCAACAAAAACCGACCCAACCATGCCAGTAGGTGAGGCAAGTGCACCTACTGTCCGCGCGCCCGCTCAAATGATATTCACACACGGGGGCTGCCTGTTTGAGCAAGACCAGTTTGATCGTTGTGCAGCAGAGATTGCACGTCCCGTCCCGTTGTCGCACGCCGATTGCACGCTTCGCGGCAGAGCAAACGCTCGTTAGTGTGCGCCGCTGCCGTTTAATGGGATCTTTAGCAGCAGCATTCTCTCTGGACACAACGCGGGGCAGCGCGGGGAGCGAGACGAAGCTTGCAAGCACTTGGCAGCGAGGCACGATGGATCGATAGCATCACGATCAATTAAAAGATGGCCATGCAAAGGAGCATCCCAGGTTAGAAAACGGGATGTTGCATACTTTCACTTTCAATCCATAAGGTCAGACGGATGGATTCGTGGATTGGTTGACAATTTTTATAAAGAATGGAACCAGACGCGCTTTTGAAGATGAGATTTTGCCGAATATTGCAAACCGAATCCCCGACGTTATCACGAACGTGCTTGCAGTGATTTATTGTGTTTTGCACATAGCATTATTAAAAAGCAACATTCAACGACAATTAACTGGATGGCCTGCAAAATTAACAACGCTCTTGGACGTTTGACGTTTGACTTCCCAGAAACTGCGAGTGAACCTAATGAACATCTTATCTATTCAATGTGGGCAGTATTTAATTGCTTTGAAAACATTTTCTTCCCAGAAAATAGCAATCAAATTAGGGTAAAACCCATCTCGCGGGAAAATATGTGGGAAACGGGGTACGTTGTCATTTAGTTTTGTCAATAGACTATAAGTAGAAGTTCTGATTTGGTTTTGATTTCCTACCATCCAGCTAGGACTACGGTATGGAAGATGAACCCAAAATGTAACTAGTTTGTTCAGATATAATTATTCTTAAGCATTACAAATTCTTCGCCTTAAAAGGTTTTGTTTCTGGTATTTTAATCTTTGTCAAGCATTTGATCTTAATCTACTGAATGGTCTAAAACCACTAATGGGGCCCTTTCCGTTTGAAACTCGTAGGCTGAAATTTCAGCCTGTCAGCTGTTTGCATTGTATAGCAGTTTTCGAGCAGCTATCTAAGTGAGTATAATATACAGGTGGGCTTATATTAAGGTGTATGAATTTAGAAGGCTGATTTTTATCGCTTCTGCTTCTGAATGAAGATTGTAAAAGTGTTTTGAGTATTCGTCAAGCCTCCAGAAAGCTCGTTGGAGCAAAAGTTTTCACTCGTTCTGTCAAAAAGTGATATTCAAATTTGGTTATAAAAAATGCTATGAGACCACCTGGACTACATACACTTTGATTCCAGATTCGATCACCTGATTTCTTTAATGCACCTTGGGATAAATGTAAACAAACCCGTGTTTTCGAGCAGGTACTCGAATCTATTTCTAGTTTTTAGGCTAAAATTTTCTAGACTGAAAATCGCAAGCTAGTTTTTTGTGTGGTTTTGTATGGATTGTTTACATGATTTCAGCCTCCAACTGTCAAACTCCATACAAAAAAACTAACTAGAATCGTGAAGGCCCCTAATAATGTATCCCCTGGGAGCAATTCAATTCTCATTTTAATCTCTTAGCATTTCTCGTAACCGTTTACTTATCAAATCGCACGCTTTTCCAATTCCAATTTCTATGAGAAAAGTCTACGGCTCACTATCCCGAATCACATAAATGCTTCCTTCGCTCAATTCCAGTTCTTATATGCATATTATAACGTTATAGAGCAATCGTCTCAATGAAGATTAAACTTGAAACCCATTACTGTATTATTTTCTGTTTCTAAACCGACAATGACTTCAATCAGTACCGGAACGCGACTAAGGCATTGGCGCTCTTGGAAAACCATCGAATTTCTGAGTCAGCGATCACTCATAAAATTGTCGATCGGTGGAACATTCAAAGCACAGATACCTCTCCCAATCGATGTTCTCAGTCTCGAACAACACGAGCAATGGTGACGCAAACAAACAATCCGGATGTACCAAAGAGGTTCTGGGTCGTACTGTGAAGTATACATCGGAGTGAAATATCTTTCATTATTATAGAAGTTCACATCGAAGAACTTTTGTAATACATTACAGATCAACATTATTTAGATATTTCTAGATATTTGAAAACAAAAACCCTCTATTCCTCACCACACCGAGAGATACACTTACATTTCAACAATCACTTTACAAAATAATCAATAAAATTAAACAAACAAACAACACTAACAACCCATCTTTTCGCATCCTTCGTGTGGCGGAAGGTATACCAGAACGATTGGCACTGCAATTGCCACGAAGCATTAATCAACCATAATATAAACACACAGTACACCAAAATAGTGCACTAGCTAATTGAACCCCAATTTGTACCCCGTTCGTGATTGATTGCTACCAAAAAAACAAAAAAAAGGAAGAAACAAAAAGAGAAAAACCAAACTGCCACCAAAACCAAGCAGCACCCATCATCCCAACTTGGGGTGCTCCGTCATTAAAAACTCACTTTTACTTTTCACCCCTCACATGGCCCCGAACAAAAACGTGTCCGGGCGTGGTGGCACGTTTCTCCTGCCTCCTGCCATGACATATATCGCACAACACGTGAATGGGGAAAGAAGGAAACGGGATCATGTAAAAGGTACGCATCCAGGGCAATCCAACAAAAAAAAAGTAGAATGAACTCAAAATATGGCCCCAACAGGCGGTGGACGGGTGCGGGGGGAAGCTGATGAATAAATATAGTGCGTCGTTGCACTTTCGAGCCGGCTGCACTTTCAAGTGCTGTGATAAGCTGTACCTAAACAAAAAAGAAACCCCTCTTCGCTGGAATGTTCCGCGTCAAGTGCAACGCTGCAACGGAAATCCCCTCTGCAAAGCTCCACCACAAACGACGGTTCGATCGACAACAAGGGCCAAACACTGATCTATTATTCCATCCCGAACAGCGAGCCCAACACAACAACAACATGTCCACAGCCGAACGCACATGTCGCTTATCTCACCAATTCTAGCGCACGAAATCGGCATACAAACGGCCCCGATTAGGGAACGGAGCAAAATATGAAAACCCGGGTTTGCGCAGAACTAAAAGGCTTAATATTCCTCGGGTGCGTTTGGCACGCAACGCAAGCAAGCAATGCGGCAGCGAGATCGTGCCGCGTCAAGTTTACACGTCGGCCCATTTCAGTGCGGCGCGAAACATTGTGTACATTCCGGCAGTCGCACCACCATACGAGACATCCTTTAACCAAGTCACGCTGGTGCGCCACTGTATGTGTGTGTGTGCGAAACCTTAATCCAAAACCGATAACAACGCGCCACGGAGCCAATCGTACCATCTCGCGGTAGATCGCAATCGCGAACACACCCTGGCGTAAAGCAGGCGTCCAGACATGATGCACGTCCGTCCGGGTCCCAGCCAAGCCGGGTCGCAGCTCTTTGTATGATGATACTGGCGCGATCGCAGTGCTTGCATGACGCACGGTGATGTAATTTTTGGTAGTGGTGGTGATGAAGGAGGATCAAATGAGGGGTGATGCAGTGTGCACACGGGGTAACGGTACAAACGCGCGTTGTTTCGATTATTGGTGATTAGACGATTTTTGTGTGTTGTTTTATCACTCTTTCTCCCTCTCTCACACAAACATTTTAGTTTGTCCGGTTCCGTGGTATCTTCCTGGGAGCGGCACGGAATTAATAATTGGATCGTCACTAAAGCATATTTGTATGATCATATCGATCGTCAGTAGGAAATATCGATCCCACGGAGATCCCCAACACATAAAATAACCTTGTTTATGCCGCGAAATATGCTTTTTTTACATAAAAACAAAACAAAATGTTGAATTGACGTTGCCAACGTGGCTTTTTTGAGAAGCCTTTTTTCTCCACCCCACAGGTTTTGCCCCATCGGCTACAAAATAATTGTGCATTATTTCGCATTCGTCTGTTAGCGCACGGCTTACCGAATCGTTCCATTTCCTCACTGTCTCTCTCTCTCTCTTCTTTACCCGCACCACTCCACAAATGATCTATTTATGCTAATGCACCTTTCCCTCCGTGTCTTGTCAGGTGGTTTTGATTGTTTGGCGCACTCGGACACACCACCATCGTTGTGTGTTGCATCATCTGGCGCGATGGGTTGAACGGGCGCGGGTGGTGAGGCACCGGTGTGGTTCCGGGCATCCGGAACGCCTCTGTTACATATGCCCGTACACGGCCTGGGGCAATGGACGTGACCGTCGGGCTGCCCGACCTTTACAGCACACCTATCGGCCATCGCATACTGGTTACCCCCTGGGGGGGGGGATGTTTGAGGGAGCTTTCCGAGCGTTGCTGCGGGACCTCGGGACACGCAATAATACACACTATCACACCATTCCGATCTTCAATCCACAATCGATCGACATCACAGCTTGAAACTTGTAATGTAATGGATGGGACGGGAACCCGGAACTGGATTCGATGCAATCCAGCTGCCCTCCCTCCTCCACCCACACGATCGTTTGGTGCCTCTCAAGAGGATGTGTGTCTCAAGTGTGATCCCCTTCCCAGATGCATTATTGAATTTGGAGCGGTTCCAGCGACGGTTTCGGAAAAGCAACCGGACGTTGTCCTTTCCGCTCCGCGTTGCGTCGTGCCTTCTTCCATCTGCAAGGTTGTGCATCGACCTACACACGCACACACACACACACACCCACACACACCAGTGAGTGCACTAAGCGGACAATTTAGTTTACCGTGTTTTCATAACGTTGCTAATTAAAGCGGTACGTATCAATTGAAAATAAAACTTAAAATGTGAAAGCTTGAGTGACATTGGACGGATTTTCAATTATGGACCGGAAACTCCTCGCCATCGTTCATCGTCAGTCCGTGTGTGGTTTTTCTGTGATGCTTTTCTTTTTTTCCTGCTGCACAACTCAGCTGTGCTAAAAGCTGATTGTAGCAGCTGTGCCATAAGGCAGCAAAATTGGTCGTTTTCAGTAAAACAGTGGACAGCTCCCCCAGCCCGTACGTGTTACGATACCATCGAAACAATTACAGCAACGAATGACCAGTATTTGGCAGTGGAATAAATCGGTTCAATTAAAAGGCAATGAACATAAAACCGATAAAACATCGCACACTGAAACAAAAATAGGCGCTTCTATTGCTTTGTCACTAACTAAAACAAAACCAAAACAACAGTTGTATTTACCAAGTCTGTTCCATCCTTTCCCACAGCGTCCTCCTTTAAAGGGGGCAAAACAGAGGGAGAGAGAGAGAGAGAGAGAGAGTGGCCACAAATTCGGCCACGTCGGAGAATTCACAAAGTGGTGCAATATGATGCAATAGAGAAGAGGCCACGCACCACCGCCAAGTCGCCAAATCGTCATCACCGTCGGCAAAGGAGTGTAGCGGGAGAGCAATCTCTTGACGGTATCACGCGCCATCGGTGACGTTTTTCGTGGCCTTTGAACGCGTGTGCGTATGTTGCGCTTGTTCTGCGGCATCCTGCGGCGGGGTTTTTCGCCATCCGGATGGTCTTGATGCTGCGACCATACCGTGCACACCCTCAGACACACACACAAGGCCAACCAGTACCGCAGAAAAGGATGGTTCGAGTCGCGACATATTTCCTCACATCAGCTGGACGACGGCGGCTCTCGGGGTTGTGGACCGCGGTTAAGTAATCGGTCGTGTGGCGCTGAGTGTGGCCATTTGATACCGCCGCCCGCAGTTGTGAGGTCACCGGCGGATTGCAGCGAAGTGGAAGGGATTAGAAAGCAGCAGGAATGTGTTTAGTCAGGAGGGGGGGGGACTCGTCAGCAGTGGGAGGAAAGCGGGTGCACTGTGTTATGATAAGCGCGAGAGCAGCTCTTACTTGAGCGGGGTCCTGTGTGCCTGTAACACCAATCTGGGGAAGGTTCGAGAAAAGCGAAAAAAAAACACACACACACACCTAGAGGACTTTGGGCTGGCTGGCGGGCGGATGGACACTACAGAATCCTGTGAGAGATGCTGCCGATCGGGATGATTGGGCCGCCCCTCGGGACGTAACGGTGGTTGTTGGCAGTGTTTTGTTCCCGTCCGATTATGCAGACAATTTTCTTCGCTCAGCTGTGCCGTGTTGCTGCGGCCTGCTTACGCTCACACACTCGCGCGCTCTCACTCGCACTCGCTCCCTTTCCGTTCTGTTCGCACTGCTGGCTTTGCCCTGTTCGCATCTAGCACACGTGCACTTCTGGGGAACCTGCCAGTGTGCCGTCGGAGCAGTCTTATTCGCGCACACACTCGCACTGCTGCTTTGCGGTATGCGCAATCCGGTATTCGCGGACTCTTTCTTGGATGTTTTCTTTTTTCCCTTTTTTCCTTTTACAAACTATCCCGTTCGATTGCACCAGCCTGACCGCGATCGGGTTCCTTCATTCATACATTCTAGTACTGCACTTTTGACACTTCTGTTCTGGTGTGCTGCTCACACTGCCGCCAGTGGTGGTTTTGCAATCTTCGCCCTTTCCCTCTCGCTCGCAACGGGATCGGGTTCTGTCACGGGGCGCGCGCGTTTGACAGCGCTTTGTTGTTGTTTATTGTGCTCCGAGGAGACGGAGCACAAATCGTTCTGGTTGCACAATTTGGTGATGATGGACAACTTTTTTTTCTCTCGTTATGCACTATTTGCGGCCGAATGGCACTGCTGTCGCGTTTCCTTTTTGGACTGGAAAATTTGTTTTCGTCACACAGACACACACACTTCACACTAAAAACGAATCACAGTCTGGAAACGGCTGCAAGTGTTTCCTTACGAGCAGCAGATTTGGGGCTCATCATTCTCGATTACAATGCTTCTCTCGCGCACACGTTGCCGTACGGGACTGTAGAAGCAGTAAGGAAAATCGCCTCAAAATCGCTCCAATTACACCTACACTCGAGCCGATGCGCTCGCCACTCGACACACTTTGTGACTAGCGGAACTGGCTGGCACAGGGCTGGCTACCTTCCAAGCGTTACCCACCGTTGAATACCGAGACACGATAGCTGCTCCTTCCAATCGCCAGCGAATGAATGGCCACCCCGATCCATTGCAACTTTTACCGCCCAACACCGCACACATACCGACAGCCACACACACACAAACACACACGCTGCACAGCAGCATCAAATATGGTGTGTGTGGGGGGAAAAGGTGCACCTCTCAAGCGAGGCACCCCGTACTGATCAGGTCACCCGCAGAAATCCGCACATCATTTGGCGGTTTGCTAAACATCGTAATGTTAACACTTTCGTCCACTTGTTTCACCACCGTGTGTACTTGTTGGATCTACATCCGACAGGGAGTAAGGCTGTGAATTTTACCTCAGAAAAATTGATCCGTCTGGAAAAGCTACAAATTTTCCAGGCAAATAAAGATAAATATTGGAGAAGCGAGATAGAAGATTACTGCGCCTTTCGAGTCCGGTTCGAGCAGGTTGGCTCATTGCGGTTGTGCGAGTCGAGTGTGGCAAACGAAACTGAACGACTTTTTGCGAATAAAAATGAGATTTTTGTACATTTTTACCCTAGTTTTTATAATTTTTAAACGTTCATTGTTCGTCTTTCTTTATTAAAATCGTATAAACATACTGGTGGATCTTTTTGTTTTTGTCAGACGTGTTGATTAAATAGGTTAGGCGCACAATGGTTGCTCCTTCCAACTGTCAATTTACGCAAGATTGACCAATACCTAGCGGGTCATTTGACCCCCATTTAAATGCATTTGAAATTGTATTCATCTATAAACTGAATTAAACGATCTAATAATACCCCTTTTTACGAATCAATTTGCTTTCAAAAATAGAAACGCCCAAAAATAATCACGTGAAAAGATGAACGAAGCTAAATTTAGCTAGTAAAGCATCGAACATAAACTCCACCGCCTTACGTTTGATGCTGAAGAATGAACCATCCCAGTCCATTTGCTTTCCGGGACCCACATTCAAGATTTTTTTCAGTAATTTGCAATTCAAACGCTTTCATTCCATTCGTTCGAGAAGATAATTTGCATTTCAGTTGTGTTTTATCATCGCCATCTCGGAAGTGTCGGGGAGAACGGTCAGTTAGAATAATTCCGATGCGGTGTCGATTTTGGTTAACTGAAGCTTTGGATATTTTTGGAAGTTTTGGACGGAACCAGCTTGACTGAACCGGAAATAGATCGCAAACACTGGAAAGATTGTTAGATGCTAAGTAGCTTATGTTTAAAAGTGAGGTAGCAACGTCACTATCCACGGTTTTAATCTTTATTTGTCAAGTCGCACTACGCTTACAATTATGGATGGAATGAAGGCACATGGTGCACGCCGTAACGCGCACGTTTTGGACGGATATTTACGATACGCAATAATTTCCAAGAAAGAGATTCAATTGCTTCTAGAAGAACACCTTCAAACAAACCGCTGCTAGGGAGATAAGGAAAGACG
>SIXB01006105.1:0-12409 GCA_007018985.1 Anopheles bwambae | reverse complement strand
CTCTGTTTTTATATTCTCCCTTATTATTCACTTGTTTTCTTCGCTATCTATATGGCTTATCTGTCAAAAAACACGCGGCCGCTCTCCAGTGATAAGTCCGCGCTCTTGTTCGTGAGTTTGCACCGCCCACCTCAAATCCATATAACGCGTATGCGCATACCGCGCTCTGACTGCTGTGTTGTTATCACACAGTCTGCTGTGTGATAACCCTAGCGTTAACAGCAATAATCAACAAACACTGAAAACATGCCACATCCTAACGGACCGCCAAACACCATGCGCCCGTGAAAGTGCGCGGTTTATGTGCGCCACGCCGGTCACGTGGTTAGTACACACGGTGCGCGTCCTTCACGCGTTCGTTCGTCCGCGTCTGCTTTTGCCAACCCTCATTAGCGGCAACAGAAGATGTGTTCTGGTTGCTCTGGATTGTATCATCCGTCGGGAAACCGTGGAAATGGATTCTACCGCTGTTTGAAAGGAGATAGAGAGAGAAAAAACATCTGTGCGGCAGGTCGTGAAAAACCAGTGTGGCGGCAATTACGGGCTGCATTTGTGAGTAATTACGGCCAGTGGGGTGGGTTGCATCGTGCGTGTATCTCTGCACCCGTCTGCGGTTGGTCGCGTGGGTTAGCAAGGGAAAATATGATTAGAAGTTTAAGCGCCCGAAAAACGAACTCCGGTGCAGTTTTTCCTATTGCTTTGTTTTGGTTTTTGGTTTTCCATTCCATAAACGCTCGAACCGTACCGGAACGGGTAAACATGTGCCCGAGAGGCGGCTGTACATGTTGATGCATCTGTTGACTTTGAGGTTTTGAAGAGCTGTTTATTTAGCACGATGTTTGATCACAAGACCGCCGCCTCGTGTATTGGAAGTGTTCGGCAACGGCCCACCGACTGGGAGAAGGAAGAGGAGGAAACACCAAACGACACGCACACAAAACAACAACACCTATCGGTGCGCGTTCGTTAAGCGGCTCTTTCAAACGGCTTTCAAAGCTATCCTTAACGAAGCTGGTTGTGCATCGTAACACAATTACACGCGCCGCCCTTGCCCTTTGCCACAAGCGACCGACGGCGCAGTCAAATTACGTGAAGTGCAATCACGCCGGAACGGAACCGAACTGTCGCCCTCTCGCTGCATGCGCATAGCAGAGAGAGCACATTGTGAAGCGAAAGAAGTTGCGAGTCCTGCCGAAAACGGGATGATAATTTCGTTTGCTTAACAAGACAGACGGCGAAGGAAACGAACTTCTTTGTACTGCTGACTAAAGCCAGGCCAGCGAGTCAACTGGGAGGGAAGCACCTCCCAGCAGCAGTGTCAGTACGCACACACGCGCGGTTAACCTTTATCGCTAACTTCGCCCGGCAGCCCGCCTCGGTTATGCTGCAGCGGGTTCGCCAAATGTCCGCATCGAAAATCGTGAATAAATAATAACCGGCCGCCGAGCAGCGTCTTATCGTTTGCCTGCAATCAGACGGGGCCACCAACTCCGTTGTGCTTGGGAATCCTTCCTTCCTCTCCTCCGGGACTGGGAACCAAACTTTTGGACACCCTTTCCAGGGGGGAGCAGATGAAGATGTTCTCAACACACATTGGGAAAGAGAGAGAGAGAGAGACAGAGAGTGAGTGAGATGGATATAGAGAGATTGCTATAGTGCCGGGCTCCAAGGATAAACCAATATTAATGCTTCCTTATTTATCATTATTATTAATTTAACGCTATCAGTGCGCTCGGCCGACGCTCCGCTTCGGGTGAAGATATCCCTAGGATTTAGACGACGCATTGGTTTTGGGGTTTGTTTCGAAGTGCTTTACAATTCACTTTACACAGCCTTCGACCGTTCCCCTTTTCGAGACGCAAACCGCGCATCAATGTGTAAGATACGCGCATAAAGCTTCCCGATGGCCGCCCGCGATGCCTTATTTAATTACTTCATTTCGTGCGACGACCGTCAAAGCGTCCGATCTCGTTTGTTCCGCGCGGAGCCTTGTTGTCCGGAGCTGGGTGTTAGTGCGTCTACCAGGACTTGCCTTGTATCCAACCCGTTAATTATCGATGGAAATACCCGACCCGTGGGGCGTGCCGCGGTAGCGATACTGAAACAATGTAGCGATTGCCGAGTTAGTCACGCAGCCATCCGCGTGGCCCTACTGGAGGTCCAGTCGGGGCTTTTTTTTTTCTTTCTCCTCATCTTCTGCTCCACTTTCACTGCGCACAGCAGCATTTGAAATAACGAGCAAAATGTGCCATTCGCAAGGCGACACACAGTAAACGCTACGGAATGTGCTATCTCATGTCCGGGCAATGTTTCGCGATGGTGCGATAACTTCTTCGCCGTACGAGGGAACCGCTCCCGAAAAAATGCTTTTTAACAAATTGGGCACTCTGCGAACTGCGCACCACTTGAACAGAGTTGCCGTTGAAACTGATTTCCGATTTTCCATCCTGATCGCTTGCCCCTTTTCCAAAGGTAGCCAGAACGAGATGTAGAGAGTGAGAGTCCTGTTACGGTCCCGAAAGAAACGCGTAGAATCCTTAACCAATGCCCCCGTTTTTTGTTCAGCTTGTATCAGCTCTCCCCCCGCAATTCTGATTCCCTTGTGCCCCGAAAGAGGTGACCCACCCTGACAATTAGTCCGAAAATAAGAAAATTGATGGTTTTGTTTCACGAAACCGTTCTCGCTGCTCGCTTCCACCGCTACCGCACGCATCCTTACTTTCTCTTGCTTATACTGTCGCTCAGGCACTGGCCTCTTCCCCCAACAACAACAACAAAAAGGGAACCGAAGTAATGACTTAATCATTAGTATGAAGTTTTTCCCTTCAGCCCGCTCCGTTTAGCTTATCGTAATGGGATACGCACCGCCCCGATGTCCATGTGCGTGTGTGTCTTCACTTGCTCCACGAACGCGGGGACGTTCCTGGCCGTTCCCCTTAATGGGAAAGAAGGGCTAATTATGTGGTCGCGGCTTGCCAACCGAAGGTTTGCTTCCGTTCCCTGCGAATCCAACCGCCAGCTGCGGGCGGAAGGGAACGTTGTTTATCATCTCCGATAGTAGGGACGAGCAAATGGATTCTTGTACGTATGTATATGTGTGTGTGCATCTGTGTCCGTTGGGGGCAACGCATTCCTTGCCCACACCGGACATCCTATTAGGGAAGGCGGGCTTATGGTAAAATACGGCAAGGAAGCGCAAAGCTGTGTAATCCATCTAGTCCACCGGCTGGTCATTCCGGCCGGTTCAGATTGTACGGCCGGAGCAGCTGTTTCCACGTGCCGAAGCTAGTTTGTATCTATTTCAGGAGCGTGTCAGGCGGGGAAAAAGGTGTAGCTTAGGACCTGCCGTATCATTCGCGCGGTTGGGAGATGTATTTATGTTCGGAGTTGTTATTGAAATAAACGGCGATAAGGTTGCCGGGTGGAATGAGCTGAGGACTAATGTTGATTCAATTGTGAATTCTTGATGGTTTCTTTAGGAAATGGGTAAATCCTATAAGCCTGGCTGTTGGAAAAAAGCAAAGCATTGAATATTTGATCAATATCTAAATTTCTGCTAACTTGGAATGGTTGGACTTTGAAATGTTGTACTCATCTAGAAGAATTGTTTCCAGATCTACTATCTGTGATCCAATTCTGTGATCTTCTTATGTTATCTACAAGCTGAACAATTGACAACTGGAATCTATGTTTAATACCCATTCAATAGGCTAGAAATCTTCCAGAACTTTGTTGATATCTCACTCCAACCATAACAACGGAACCATGCCTAATCATAATCGATACCTTTCGCTCGTAACTTTGAACCTTGTTGCATTACAAAGGTGTCCAATAATCGTTCCCAAAATTACAACCGATCCTCGGCTCTCTCTCTGTCCACGCACCAAATGACATCATCAGGCCAGTACGTTACGGCCTGCTGCTCATAATGCGATCACAAGCTTATTCAAAAATTATTTGCAGTCAATTTAATGCCGGCTCCTTCCTTGTTTCTTGTGGCCTCACTCACCCCGAGGCAATCAGTTTGCATTCGCTGCACTCATTTCGCTGGACAATACTCGACCGAATCAGCCGATTGCGGCGCAGTCCATTACAAGAAGGTCCCGGCACCCGACAAAATGAAACGTAGCTAATCCGACAGAATGCGATTCGACACACGGAGGGTGCACACACTTCGTCCTCACACAGCATGCTGCCCTAACCAAGCAACTCCAGGCGATTACGGATGCCTTCTTCACGCTGCGGTTACGGTACGTCGCATCCGCCGCCCTTACGGAGCGCAACATCCTGTTGCCTTGGTCGGAAAGGATCATCTCACCGACAACTCAATCCGATTTTTTTGCTCTCCAAGCAAGATTCGGCCGTATCGTCCTGTGTCGCTTTCGATTCTTTGATCGTTACCTTCTCTACCCCGCGGGGTGTAGGCAGTCTACGCCGTTCTCCGCACATTCCGGCCCGCAATTGTCGGCAGGTTTTCGGCAAGTTTGGTGTGGCGGGGTTAAGGAAAAACAAACTTTCCTTTCTCACTCTCAACGTTCCCGGTTCGTTCGATATCGTCTCGGTTGCCATATGTTTCCATGCCTCCTCTACGCACGGCACCCGACCTTAACCCCGGTTGCCTTTACGGAAACCGATCTTAATCGCTTAATTTCCCGTTTAAAACCCATAAGCTTTGAAAGGTTGCAACGATCCCGCACCCCGCTTCTCGGCATCTCTTCCCATACTCTCACACGCGTGCATTCTTCGGGCGGCATCCCATCCCATCGAATGTTGGCAAGCGAGGGCCCGACTTCTGATGCCGTTTCGCAACCCAAACCCATCGCATCGCTACACACAGAAAGTACCGAAAAGTGTACTGTTCCCTTTGCCCATCCTTTCCGTCCGTTCGGCCAACAATCGACTGTGACGGATGACCGAAAACACGGCCACAAAACAAGCGCTCGTCGTCGCCACAAAAGAAATGCCAAAGCACTCAGTCCCCTCCCTGTCGCGGCAACGATGCTGAGGCGATCCAACAGGAAGGAGTCGGTTTGTGTGCGTGCGTTTTCTTCCACACGCTCGTCTGCGCCGCTTTGTGCGGAGTCATCTGCTGATGTAAAACTATCAACAAATTCTTCCGAAAACCCCGACTGCCCAACAAAACATGGTTTGTCTGGCGAAACCATAATCGCCCTGTGCAGGCCCCGGCGTTCGTCACACGGCGAGACGGCCACTCCAAACCGACTGGGAACGGAAGACGTGCACCGTCGTGACCCTGGAGCGATTCAAATGTGTAACGTCTTCATCTTGCCAAAGCCACTGTAATTATCTTGTTCCGTGTTGCTTACTTCAATTATTGTTCGATTGGCTTTAAATGGGGGCTCCTTTTGTTGCTTTTTGTAACATGTTTTTTCTGTGTATCGTTTTAAAAAGTTTTCCAAAGCGTTTACAAAACAGAAACAATGTTCTAAACACGCACTAAGTGCTTTTCCTACAGCTCCTCTCAAGCCCATCCCAAGCGTGAGGGTTACGAAGGAGACAAACAAATAAATAACTCACCAACTTCAAACAAGGACATCAAATAATGGGAGAAAAAACACAAATCCTGTCATCCTGAGATTCCTTCCTGAACATGGACCTAAGCGTACGGCGCGCTCATCCTTGGAAAACCTTATTGGTTCGTTAGTTTTCGCCCGAAAAGCGTCCTTCGACCTCTGCAAAAAGCTTTCCGTGCAATTGGTAGCGAAACCGGGAGAAGGGTGTTCTTTGTTTCTTTCTTTTTCCGGTTTTCATTTGAATGAAATCTCCCCAAAGTTCCGGAATTCTTGAGCAATTCTTTCCAGGTGTATTGTACATGTGTTTGTCTGGATCCATTTTCTCCTAGGCGCACGAAAGGTGCGCGCCCAAAAATCGCCCTACCTTTCTCACCCTATCCTGGATCATCCGACCACGTTACGCTTCGTTAGAAAGCAAAACAATTATCCTGAGGAAGTAAAAAAAAAGTTTTTCACAAATAACGAAGTTTATGAGGTTGCCATGCTTCCCGCGCGCGTTTGTGTATGCGTGTGCTTTGGATTTGCACTATCCATTGTTTTGAGGAGACCGTACACATTTTTTAGCTTGTTCTTCTTTTTCACTAGTTTATCCCTTCCGTGAAGAAGGATCTTTCCACGGGGACGACAATGATGCAATAGATGCTCAAACGCTTTACTCTATTCCGCAACGCACCGGGAAAAGGATCGGAAAGGGATTGGTAAAAAAAGTTACGTTTTGCGAAAATGTTTTGCTTTCAATTTAACACACACACATTCTTCGGGTTCGTTCGTTTACGAGGTAAGCTGCTTTGACAAAGGATAACAAAGGTAGGTGGGTTTTACATGTTTGTGGTTCTGAGGCCCGTTCCCTGACCTGCAACAAGTATTTCAAGAACCCGTAACAAAGTTTAAATCATTATTTTTTCCCACTTTTATGTTTCGTTTTAAGCGATATTAAAGCGTAAACAGGTAAGAGCACGTTAATAGATATTCAAGACATACAAACACACGCAATTGGGATGCTCCGGTTCGAAGGACCAAAACGGTAACCGTCCAAATATTGCCTTACTTTCCTGCCAGCGATCGTTTGGGGCAAACCGGGATGATTTACCGTCCTCCCGGCCAAACAAAACCGTTCGGTAAATTTGAATCGATACACACCGCGCCCGAGTCGGGCTCATGTTTATATCGTTCCGTCCCGGATAGGCTACCCGGCAGAAAGTATCGAAAACAAAACCAAACTTGCCCGTACTTCACGCTGATATACGGACCTAGGGGTCGTAAAAGATGAATTTTTAAAACCTTTAAAAACCGCTCGAACCAGCACACACACTCACCATCGGACGGACGGATGCGGGACTGGTGGTACGATCGCGCATTTGGCTGAGGTTATGGTTGTTTTATTTTAATTTCTCTCACGTTGCCCATTCTCCAGGCCTGCAGGCTTGTTTTCACCGCGTCGCTGCTCTCGGGCGCTCGGGAAAAAAACGATCGAGGGCGGTAAGCATTTTATTAGAACTCGAAAATCTATTTTTATTGAACTGCGAGAATAAATTAAATCTATCCAAATTGGGTAGCCACCAAAGACAAAAAAAGATGCTAGATACACGATAGAACTGTATGATACACACGCAGCGGGAGCGTGAGCGTGCGTCCAGCAATAGTCCACGCGAATGGGAGCCCGAGAAGGAAACGCATCAATTAATGATAGTTTCGTTTTTGTGGGTGCTAGGGCTTTAAAAATTCTAGGAAGCTTTAAAACGTTTGAACCGGTGTGGCGTAGTGCGGAGTGAAAGGGGGAAACGCAGCATACGTTCACGCACTGAATTGTAGCAAAATTCACGCTTGTCTGATGATTGTTTTATATCTACACTTGTTGGTTCCGCGTAGGAGTGATCCTGTGCTCTCAGCTCCATTTTGGGGAGAATTGGGAATGCCGCTTGAACGTGTGATATTCTCTATAGGCGCAAACAAGAAAAATCCATAGCTTTTAATTAACACCAAATCGGAATCGAAATGGCTTCTCCTGTGTACGTTTGTACGTACGCTCCAACACGGACATCATTATATCCCATTTCAGGTGAAGTTTGCACAAATCTCGAACGGATGAGTTCATCCATTCGGCCAGTGGTAAATATTATGTCATCCACTTTGCCTGGGAAGGCGCTGTGGCTGGATTGGCACCTTGTCACTGCCGGACACCTGCAGTTACCACAACAGTCCATTCCATCGCGATTATGATCTGCGTGAGGCACGATCTCTGCGGGCCTTTCAGCTTGAAGGGTTGTGGTCATACCAGCCCTGCCGATCGTGTGCAAAACCTAGCCCGCTCTCTGCAGTCCGATGCATTCGATTTAGGGTGCGATCGTGTGCGATCGACAAAAAACGCCGCCCAAACACGGCAAGGAGAAAGGCACGATAATAACTATATCATGCGCACGGAGATATTGAATGGAAATTGAGAGGCCGCCGTAAGTATATATATGTATTGGAGGCGACCTGCACTGCCGTCGTCGCCCTGTGCCGACTTCAATCAACTTCGGCAGCGAAGGTTAACCCAGCAGCGTGTTTGGAGAATGTAGTGAACATGGCGTAGCGCGAACAATAATAACGAAAACCTCCGAAACAGATCAGGTAGCCGAGCTACCTGTCAGTTAGCATTTTTCAGATCTCAATTTCTCGTTTCACCCATCATTGGCCGTGTTCTACCGCGTCGCGTGTGTTACACGATCGGGCCTGGAGGATCGAGTCTGGACAATCGGGGTTGTTTTGGTTTTTTTCTTTTTTCTCGAGCAGGAAATCTGACGTGCACCCTTTTGCGCGTCCGTGATCCTTTAATTTTATCCGCCCCGAATGCGGGAGATGTGTTTCCATCGTTCGATTTTTTGCTCCTTCTTGAGCTTCTACCGCCGACCCTTAGGATGAGGTAACTGTGGCCAACTGTGACCATCCAACCAAGGGCGGTGAAGATGATAAGTTTTGCCTCGCAGCTGCTGCACAGAACCTACCGAAATTGAGAAGATGTCGGGGGATTTTTTTTTTCGGTACCCACTCTCCCAGGATCTCTTCGTTCGGGTGCCGTTTGCCGGCAGTAATGAAGCAGATGTGTTGGAACGTAATGATTTTTTGATGATGGATCAATCGCACCGTGCAGCGGAAACGAGCACGCTATCCATTGCGATCTTGCGTGCCTCTTGTTCCCCGAAACGAACGATTCCCTCCAGGATCTAGTGAAAATAATTAAAATGGAAAGCACATAAACAGATTCACTGAGAATGATGATGATGCTGCTGTGCGGGTGCTGTCGCTCGGATGCTTGTGCGGCCCGATTCGGTTTAAGCACACACATTATGTTGCATGCGTGTGCCCTATTCTCTTTCCCTCAAACGCCTCTTACGGCGGCTCCCCTGATGGCCCCATTGGCCGAAAAATCTCATCCAACCGTTTGTCGCAACGCATCAGTTCCGGGGCACGCTCAGAATGCACCGGATTCCGGCAGCATAATATGCAAATATTTATTTTAGAATGGCTCATCGGCATCCCGGGAACGATGCACGCGGTAACGGCTCGTACGGGATGACCGTACCGATCCCGAGCCGGGCTGTGCAAAATGTTACCAAACGGAAACACGGTACACCTCCTCTGGTTAAGCGAACGAAAAGCGAACGACGCCTACCAGCAACAACAAAAAAGAGCGATTCGTTGCTGGACTTCACTTGAATATTTATCAAATGCCGGACCATGCGTGCATACATTTGCTGGAATGGAGAGAAAGAACGATCGTAACCCTAGCCGATATGTTTCCCGAGCGTGTGAGCTAGACAGGGTGAGTTCATTAACATGCGACGATTGCGTTGTTTGACGTTGTGAGCAGCAGGAGCAGCAGCAGCATCAGCAACCGATCCAGGCAAGCGTGTACGCAGCTCCAAACCAAAACACATTGACGGCTCATTATTGTCAAACTGACAGGCGCGTCGTCCGTCTGAAAGCTTGAAGCCCCGAATGTGTACGCACAGTCGATACGTTTACAGTACGGAACGTACCGGTCGAGATTGGGGCTTGGGACACACAACCTTGGGACGGCAGGGAACGACGCCAGCGGATCGCAACGGGTGATCCGTCAACGGTGTTTGGATCACACAGAGACCCACAGACCATTGAAAGCAAATCAAACATGCATTCAGAATTCCCTGCCTTTTAACGGAATAATCAAAGATAATTTACCTCTTTCTTTGCGTTCCAATGCCTTCAATGTTGGTTAGCTCCGGACATTGGTGGGCAACAACCTGCTGGAAGCGATGCGAGATTCTGAGCTTCTTTGTCCGGCAGTGGCAGTGGGAAAGATTGCTCTCCCTTCTTCAATGTATGCTGCGATAGGCTTTGGGGGATCCCAAGCTCCCACGAGCAGTTTTAACTAGGCAACCATCAACCTTCGCGGGGTGGAGGATTAATGCCTGCCGGGGTAGACACGGTGGTTTGTGGTCCGGCGGTGCTCCGACGCACACAGGATGGCGTGAAACACTCATCAGTCAGTGAGCAAACTAATCGATCGTCTCCCGCAGTCCCGCCGCCATCAATGGATCATGGAGAATTCCCCCGTCGCATTACACCATCGGAGAAGTGCAACAAAATCAGTCAACGAGAAAACGTCCACCCAAGTGGCCAAGCCGGACTTTGGGGGAAAAAAGTACCGTGTAGCATCAGAAATATCGTTATTATTCAAGCATCTATCTTGCCGATCCGATCACCGATCTATCATAGCTGGGGATTGCTACCTTTTTTCCTGCTCTCTGTCTCTCTCTTCCTAAACTCCCTGCGGATGTCCCTTGCGCCCAAGTCAACCCAATGGTCCAGAAGAGCCACTCGTTGAATGCTTTGATGCGATGGTACCGAGCGATGGACGTCGTGCATTGTATCCGCCGAATCCACCAGCGGTCCAGCCAGTGATTTTCCCATTTCCAAATCAGTGCCCTTTCGAAGGCTGGACGCATGCCTACCTACGCGCGCACCGTGGCTGCTCATTTCATGATAAATTAGTCCCGAAAGCACGCGCTATAAATCTTGCGCCTGCCCGCGCTACTACGCGTACGGCGGCTACGATTTCGGTGCGCGGCTCGACGCAGCTTCTACTGCGCCCGCCGTACAAAACCCTCTGTGCAGAGCCCATCGGCAGCCACGATTTGTTTGACGTTTTGTAATCCGCGTGTTTCGCTTGCGAACGTAGCGACGACGGGGAAACAGAAAGAGGGAAGGGAGAACAGGATTTGTGTCTTGCGAAAAGAACACCAAAAAAGAAAGCCCGCCACAGCCACCACAATCAATCTATGCTGATGCGAATTATGCTGCCACATTTCACTCCCAATCAATTGCTTTCAGCTTGATGCCCGTCTCCCCGTTTGACTGCCGTCCCACTCCTGTGCCGGTTTTGTGTGTGTAAGTCGGTCGTCTACGCCGCCGCCGCCGTCGTCGTTTACAAATTTCCAGCCTGACTGTGGTGTAGGTTTGCCGCGCTTGCTGATAGGTTGATGAGTGCTCTAGGAATTTATCCGGATGATGAGGAATTTCGCTTTCCTCAAATTTGATTCTACCGTGGCGGCCCCTTCCCCGACCGATTGCTGGTCGGAGGTACTACGACGTCGGTTTAACTTTCCTGTTGAGCGACGTGCTTTTTTGGGGTACTGGGGAGGGTTTATGTTGTGTTAAGAATAGGGCGGATTAAAGAATGGGAAGCTTTTACGGAAAGCTATTTGTGTAGCCTTGGTAGCTTATTAAATTAGTCGACTAAGTGCAGCTGAGAGGCTTCATTTTGTTTAGGATTCATTTTGGAGTAGAGGCAGATATATTGTTAATCATTCGCGCTCTTACTTTCTGCTCCAGATACTGCCAGATACTAGTTGCGTTTACATCCATCAGCTCAAATGCTCGAGCTTGTTTCAACTAATTGATGTTGTTTAACGAATTCGCTCAAAGTAACAGAAAACGCAATACGTCAAGGAAGATTAAAAAATAATAATAACCCTTAGCTTCATCTAGTTCTCTTCTAGTTAGCAAACGGTATAGAAAACTCATATTTTCTCATGTTACTTCGGTGTTTGATCGGTGTAGGAATGCGTTACATTTCACGTTGTGTCTTCCACTTATGTGACGCTGGCTTTCACCGTTGACCGTAAAATCCCGTAAAAAGAAATACACGACCGTATGAATGTCAGCATGTTAAACAAGCATACACCATAGCGATGTAACGTTGGGCAAAATTCAATTCCGGAACTGCACCTCCGCTTCGCTTACAGGCAGAGACGACAGTAAAGCGCTTTGCAGGTTCAGTGCTCGTCGTGCTCGTTCGTTTATTTGTTTGCCTCGAAGCTCTGTGTTGCTGTGGCATTTATGGCAACGGCAGCAGCGTGTTGTTTTAGCACAGACAACGATAAAGCATCACCTAGCCTGCCAGTTGCAAGGTAAGTGCGGTGCCTGTCGATCGTTACGGTCAACGATCTGGAATTGGTAGATGAGCGGAAGTCCGCTGAATGTGCTAAACCCCTATCACCCTAGAAACAGTTGGTATGGTGTTACATTTTTTCTTTTTCTAAAACTATAACTTTTATGAAATTGTCAATTCCAAACACTATTTTAATTATTTAAATCATCAACAAACACTGTGAAGAGCTCCCAGGGGATCCCTCCACCTTTTATTCCGGTTTCATCACAAACGACAGCACCCCGCTGGAATGGTCACACACCCTCCTTCCGCCAGCGTGCGAAAGATGCCCGAGCTTTTAGTAAATGTTCGAGTGTTGGCATTCATGTCGTACCAATGAAAAACACCGTCACCCTCCTCCGGTGGGTAGCTTTTTCGTTTATCACTGCAACACGTGCTTTACATGCCCGTCGGGGGGAGC
>SIXB01006104.1:0-12409 GCA_007018985.1 Anopheles bwambae | reverse complement strand
AGATCAGTTGAACCAGAATCCAGTTGGAATATTGCCAACTTAACAGGATTTAAACAGGAAAATGTATGCATCGCTAACGGAGCACGTCGGCTCCTGATAAGAACCCCCCAGAAATCACCAATAAATCGAGTTAGAATTCCAGTGTTAATACTTTGTTCTTTCTCCAGTTTTTGTGAGCATTGCTCTTTTGGAGAAATTCGATTCTCCCTAAGAGTGGCAAGACTCCTTTGGCAATATCCGTTGTTAGGCGGAAGTTTGCATCGGGGTGCCAGCCTTTTTCAAGGCTTTTGCTCGGGAGTACTGCTCCCCTTTCTAAATATACAGTCCACGAGACGGAGTAGGCCGTAGAAACCTACACTACTATTGTCCCGATTGTAGCACATCACTACTTTCGCGGATCGCTACAAATTGTTCGACGGGTCATCGATCGTTTCGTCATCACGCACACCATTAAAAAAAATGCATTATAAATAAAGCGGCAAAAGCCAAATTCACTCTTGTCATTCAAATCCTCAGCAAGCAACACGCTTCGCTCATCTCAACAGCAACTCCTTGGCACACACAAGTGGCACAGAACTCCAAGCAAAACCACCCAGCTTGGTAACACAAAAAGCACACAATCGGCTCTTTTCAGAGCCACCGATTCTTTATTAAGAACATCTTAAAGAAGAAAAAAAAACAAAACACAACGTAGGGTTCCGTACCAAACAGATATTTTCGTTGTGAAATTCCTTTTCTCGCTCGTGTTGCTTCAAACCGAGCATGAATTGGCTGACATTGTGAGGCATGCCGCTGTTATCAGAACCGCGCCACACACCAATCTGTGGCCATTCATCTTTCTCAAACAGCTTGGAGCGTGGGACGGCGACGATGATGGATCCAATGGCTGTTTGTATAAGTGTGTCTGTGTGTCTCATGATTACCGTCATTTATGGTTGGAAGAATCTTCAAGGTTCCGTCTAGAACACAACGTCTACAGCCAGTGTCAGAACATAAAAAAAACATAGCTTAAATATACTCCCTAGAGCGCTTAAAGTGTTTCATTCGTAAAAGAATCTCAACGCAGTAGATAAGTTAATACTCTTTTATTTCGTGTAGATCGATTTTCTCCTGACTAACTACATTCCAATCGCAACGCGTGCTCCAATTTCGGGGTCAACTAGTTCCCTACTGCATCATTTGACTTCTCCTTGTAATGAACGAGAGTTGCAAGCACGGTTAGATTTACGAAGTGCATTGAGTACGGGAAACGGTTTCTGATCTTTCGAACAGCTCATCGAACTGACGTTTTAGCCTATCAGCTCCCAGGAGATCTGTGAAAACGGTGCCATATTATCAAAAGCACTAACATTTCTACCTGCCGATACCGACGTTCAATATTCACTTCCTTGGCACACTGTTGGCTTCTTTCGGTCAATTCCATTGGGCCTTGTAAATCACAAATCTTCATTTCTCACTGACCTGTTTCGATTGCAGAGGTTCTTCACTTCATTCTACGCTTCCAAACACTTCCACTATCTTTTCAGCACACACACTCAGATAAACTCGCACAAACACCGACTGGAAAGAAACTATTTGCTTCGAATCGTTCTTACCGCAATGCACCATGGCCAGCTGGGTTTGGTAAGCTTTGTTTGCGTTTCCTGGCAGCTGTCCGATGCCCTTCGGGTGAGAGTGTGTCTCGTTCATTACTTTCCTTCCTTCTCTTCGTCTGAACCACCCATTCCTCTAGTCCTCTACCCAATCAAACAACTTCAATGTCGATTTCGATTGAGTCTATCCTTCCAAAACATTGAAAATGTGTTCCTGAAACCGATTGCACCAAGCCGATCCCGTAGTAGCAGCATCAGCTAGTGGCAGGTGCTCGTTATTGTTGAGGATCTGTGGTCAATAAGCAGCTGTGCAGCAGGGGAGGGTTCTGTTTTCATACCCGTTGTACTGATTGCTTTGTGAACAACTTTGTGGATGACACAGGTGGGGGAATGCAATTACAGAGTGCACTATTTGCATTCCTACTCAAGTAAATTGCATGACGATTCCAGGCTACTCTACACCTGTTGCCGGTGGAGGTAAAGTTTAAGTAAAATATTTTCAAACTAAAACAATCACTCTTTGTTTTCTTCTATTTAAGGTGTATTCAACCGTGCGTATTTTATTGCAACGTTAACGCAAGCGTAGTGATGAACGAATGAGCTTTAACATGAATGTGTCCATTTTGCTTACGTAAAGGTAACTTCCAGCTTCCGGACAAACACCCACACACACTCACTCATACACAAATCTTCCTCGATAACATATTCACATTTCAACACAAGATCCAGCATTGAACGCAAAGCATATGCAAATTCACTGCTATCACTGAATGATTAGGTCAGTTTGTGACAGCAAAACCACATGGAAAGGAAAGGAAGAACATGCAACACTCCGTACAGCTCCATCATACAATGTAAAATATTTATAATTGCCGGATCATGGTCGCTTGTGTCTGATGCGTGGGGGACATTAATAATCCTACTAGAACAGAGGATTATGCCTATTACAGTTTGCTATTACCCCCTGAATGTCTTACAAGCTTAAATAATAAAGTTATTAAAGAAGTTATTTGAGTTTTTTCTTAAATTGCCTAGAATTTAATTTATAAAAAAAATATTGAAAAAAGCTGCCTCTCCAACAGCTTATGAATACTAACTAACGCTACTAACTAACCAACAACTAACAACTTTATGAATTCTCATGCCTAAAAAATGAATTATCAGAAAAACCAGGAAAGTACTAAAAAGACAGACTGTTTTGTGAATACATAAGAAGTTAGACAATTGCACCAAAAGCGGTGTACCAAACGATCAGCTATGGAATAAATTTCAATTTTCAATTTCCTTTAATGCATCCACTATTACCAACCGCACATCCTTTTCTCTCCTTGGTTGGATGACGATGTACGAAGGTGGTAACAATTGTAGCTATTTGAATAATGCAGCTCCGGCGGAAGGTGAAACAGAAAAAACAAACCACTGGGAACATATTTTCTATCACCCATTCTGGCTACGAAAAGGAAGCGAATAAAAATAAAAATAGTACAGCTTGTAAACTTGACAAAAACAACGACTATTTGTCTTTCAAGCAAGAATCTCAACCTCTCGACAAAACATGAATAATGTATGGAGCACTGAACAAGCTGCTGAATAAATTTGTTAGAAATTGAATATAATAATGTGGTTATTTTAAATGGTTTGTTTCAAGGATTTATAACATTGGTTATGGCTCTTTCCACATTTAGCAGAGGCTAGTTATATATCGCTGCACGGGACAGTAATGACGTCACTGGGAAACTATGCGTTTGGTACAATGGATTTAATAGTTACTCATTATTTATTCAACAGTACACTCTATTTCGGGTTCACATTTCTCCTTACATCGGTAACATAGCATAAAACATAGGGTCGTTACATTACTTTTAGGGGCAAATTGAGGGGCAAATCATAGGGTAAATTACATTTTTCAGCTTTTGTAATACATTATTTTCAACTGGGCTGTGTGACACATAACCAGCCTTTGCCAGCCCTTTTCCGACTGTACGCACTACACGGCTCTACCCGTTAGTCTATTTTCGGATACTTTTGATGGGAAAAACACTGCAGCTGCAATCCTATCAGGAAGTGAATAGTGGAAACGTCCCCTCATACAGCAAAGTAACAAGGACAAAGTACAAGGACCTTTTCAGTTTGTGGACTGCCTGAACAATAGGGAGAGGGTTTCGGCAAAATGACGCAGTAAGTGCATTTCTGGTTCAAAAAGACCACACTTTTTGTCGTTTCAAACTAGTTTTCAGAGCATCGAGACTAGCATTTTACAGTTTGTTAAGCTATTTTAATTTTTTTTAAGCATTCATTGTAGTACGAAGAGCGAGGGAAAATTAATCTACCAAACTGTTTCTTCCGCACATTTACACAACAACTTTTCAACACCACACAGTTAAGATATAGACATTTAATAAACCCTAGAACATAAATTAAAGGCCAAAACCCGTCTGAAAGCCATGCATGAACAACAAGTATGCTCCATCTTAATTAAACTTTCAACAACGTGCGTATTTTTCCGGCATTCTTTCCCTTACAAACCGAGGAAAAGTACCGTTTTGTGAAGTTGTCTCGTCGTTTCGTCAATTACGTGCCTTGCGTGCATCAAAATAGAAAGTCGAGAAACCTTTCCTTTTTCTCGCGGCATCAGACTCTAATTAGTTCGGATACGTGTGAGAAGATGTGAGGGTGCTTTTCTTTTACAATGCTATCTCGTCGGTACACGTTCGCATGGATGCACGAATATGCTCGTACTGGCTTGAAAAAGAAAATCCCAACTTCTTCCTCTGAAATTATCTCATTTGCTCCTGCGCACATACACACACACGAACAAAAAAAGATTACCATGAGGTGGAATAGCTATTAAACCTAACAACTTTTTAAAACTTTACCATAGAGAATTTACTTGAGCAAATCGGAGAATACGCCGCAAAGGATGCAGGGCCTTAAACCCCGACATTAACAGAAGTGTTATTTTCTAAATAGAAATAGGGCTATATGTGAAGAAAAAAAATTAAAATAAGCATGAGATGAGACTTGAATTATAATCGACCAAGAATAATTCATTGTTTCAAAGCCAGTAGGGCCAAAATAAAACTTTTTGTAACGCATTTTGATGATCTTTAATCCGTAACTTTAGATATTTTACTTTATGTAGCACGCTCCGTTTTAAATAAATCAATAGGAAAAGCATTGCAACTGCCACACATAATTCCTCTACATGTTTTTATTAATTTTTTTCTCTTATAAATAATCTCATGTAAATAACTTTCCCGCGTAGCTTTTTCCCGCTTAAACATCTTCATAGAAAAAGCTCTATGGATTGAATTTATGAAGGCACTTAAATTCCAACCATCTGCTAAGAAGGCACAATTCTTTCGCTCTTCACCATAAGGTGCCCATACGTGGGCTTTGCTAGGAACCACTTTCATACATTTGACACTTTTCTTTCAAAAAAACACCAGAAAAACGTCCCAATTATTTCCTGAGCACTTGAAACGCTAGTCGTATGTGAATTGTTCCCATTTTGTTGCGTCACCACAGCAAACAACTTTATTTTTACCCAGTGTTTTCGAAAATTAACATGGCTCCTTGTTGCACACGGTCTGCTGTTGTAGATAATGTAATGGCAGAATAGCTTGTTTGGTTGCGGTTCTAGGAAAAAGAAGGTACATATCTCACATATCGCAGAAATGGGTTCTTTTTCCTGGAAATTTCAAAACACAATGGAAACACAATGGAAAATTATCCTCGGAAAAATAAAGAGACAGTAAAACACATCTGCAGATGTGTGCGATGTACTGAACAAACAACTTACTCTCCGACTGCAGTCAACACAGTACCCTCCACCACCAAGTATTAGCGTCAATTTATCACACATAAAGCAGCATTCCACGCCACCTACCTTGGGATACCCACAACACAAAATCCATTCTCCGTTTCTGTATTGTCAGGGGACCAACCATATTGCACACTGTCGTCTGTGTGCACTTTGCGTTATTTTGGAGCGATTCTGTAAATACATTTAGAGTGACGTGTTTATATAAATTACTTTGAACTTCATCACAACTGACTGCTTGAGCTTTGCATATTTTACAAAATTTCGCAGTGGAAAAAAATATTATTTGTTTTGTATGATCTCGTTAAACTTGTTTTCTGAACACAATCGACCGGAAATTGTTTTTGGTTAAAAGATGTGAAGAAAATAATATAATGTGTTGTTGTTTGGAATTTGCAAAGAATGTTTAGTGTCAATTGCAACCAAACATACAATGTAATGAAAAAAACTAAAAAATAGTTTAATATTGCGAATAATTGCATTTGTAAAGTTCATTCAGTTGTGTGAATACTTGATAAAAACGACGAGCAAAATGGGGAATATTTTAACAACAATTCTTTTCTGGTATCAAACTATGCGCGTTTTGTTTACAAATTTTTCCCAAATGTTTACAAATATTTCCCCCACCAATTTCCCATATTCCAACCGAATTGATTCTGCTCAAATACAGACGTTCACTGGTACGATTTCCAATTACTCTCCATACGTATGGATTTCACGCTCTCTTTATGAAACGAATAAAAAACAACGAATTTCATGAGCTGGTTCACACTCACCAGATAAAGAAAAGAGTGGAAATTGATTTCATCCATCGGGAAGAAACTTTACAAATTCTTGCGATAATTGAAATGCCACCGGCAAGTCACACCAAGCTCGAACTCGTTTTCTTTGTTTGCAATCATTCTTCGTTTTTCTATCCATTCTTAAACACACCAACACCCTTGTCTAGAGAGTGGTTCCACCAAATCAGCTGATGGACCGAAATGAGTAAGACGGATGCTTTTGCTTCCCAATTTTGAGATACTTTATCGTAACGAGCCATATCGATGACGGTCGTTCAACATGATGTGCAAAGAAGTCTTCAGGTATAAGCACTCACACATGCATACACGTAATGAAGTCAGTTTTGTACCCTCACCATGTGCCTATGGATAGCAATAGTTCTTGTTGTTAATCGCTTTAGTCTAGATTTAGAACAAAATTGATTATTTTTTCAAATTCATATCAAATATGTTACGAAATATTTCTTTCTTGTTACATTATTTTTTTTTGAAACAATCATGTTGGTTATTCGTATAAAACATTCTTTTTGTAATTTATTTTGAACTACAAGCAAAATTTGTTATATGGTTCAATGTTAACCAGATATGATAATTTTACTTGTGAGAACAGATAATATAATAAAATTTTAGAACAGATTGTGTTCTAAAGATATTATTCTCTTTTCTTAACGGAATAAGAACATACGAAGAAAATATTCATGGAAAATGTAGAAAAGCTAGCTCTTAAATAGTTTAAAAGTAACATTCCTTTGTTTTCCTTAGAGTTAGGGTATGAAAACCAACCACAGTCTTGAAAAGAAAGCTCTGATAATGTGCTTTTTAAATTTGTTAAACATTCCTCATAGTATCTGCACTCTTTGTTACAAGGTGGTTTCGACTTTTCTTCGGTCCGGTACCATTCAAACGTAGTCCAAACGCTGACTCAGTTACAGCCAAATGTATTATCCTGTGAGTCATCACTTAAGCCGATTATACCAATCTCATCATTCTTCGGATGCTTTGTCTTTGGCTCTCTTTCTCGCTTTATCTCACTTTTTGCTTTCAAACGTTCGATACATCTGAAAGCATAAAGCATAAAGCAAAATATTGTTAAACATCAAAATGTAAATGTTGTTAAACTATATTTTATTACATTTCCCAATGTCCGTCCTTTATCTGTTTTGAGCTACTAGTTATTAGATCTAGTTATTTTTCATTTAAGCAAAGAATGTATGCAATGAAAACGAGCGATTTGTGTGCATCGTGTTGCAAATAAACGTGTCACCTAGCAATAAACAAGTTTTATATGGTTCTATCAGCAAACATAATTTTAAATTCTTGTGCCATTCCATTGCAGTTTCAAACGTTTTTTTTTTATATTTTATAGCTGATTTAACTTTATTTCACTTAAAACTGGGTAACCGGTGTACTTTCTATGCTTCATTCACTGTCCTCATCTCTGCTCTGTGGTTAGCTAACAACTGAATCGCAAAATTAGCTTGGCCGTACCCATGTCACATTTCTGTACTGGAACTGTACTGTACTGCTGGAAGAAACGTCATGAAGGTGTCTTGAGGTTTATCCTGAAAAAAAAACTCCAACGAAACGTACACGACTCAGCAGCTACTTCAGCTATGACGAGTCGTTAAGCTCACTGCAAGCTAAAATGGTTGAAGGTTTAGTGATCCTGATTTCACGTTATGATTGCTGCGTTAGTTTTGCACCTGAGCATCTTTTTGTTGAAGTTCTTTTATTTTATTCCCTTTGCTTGCTTAAGGAAGCTCTTCGACGTTTTTGGTATTGCGTATCGCTGACTTTCTCGTTATTTTTACTTACCCAAGACGCATTGTTTGACAGTCCAACCGAGTTTCAACTAAAGATAGAACAATTCGGACAAAGTTGCCCATTTCAAGTATGATTAACACAAAAATGAATCTGCCGCAGCTGTGATAGCACGGAGTGACTCGTTTTGAGCCAGTTTTTTTGTATCCTTTAAAATTTGCCGCAAGTTTGCCGACTCGCCGACGAGAAAGTCAATTTTCGAAATTGATGCCCTCCTAACGAAAAGCTTTCCATCTGGTAGAAGTCTCACGGTTTCCGATGCCGTTACCGGGAATGTCAATGTGGACGATAATCAGATAAGTGAGCCTGTTTATTTACCGCCCGGGATCCGATTTAATAACTCAATCGGATCGGATCATGAACCGGTTGCAAACAGCTTTTTTGCGAAGAGCTTCAGAGTATCTGACGAAAGAACGTAGGAGAGTGAATTGGAAGTTGCTACTTGGAGCACTCTTCTCTTTAATCGCTTTGGTAGTGGTATTTTATGCAAAACTTATTCATTTCCAGGGTGCATCTCAACAGTTTCTCGCTTCATAAAAGTGAGCATAATAGTCAATATTCAACATCTTTAGAACGCTCGTTCTTATCTCACTTGGAGCACTTCAGGATGGGTGAAGCTGTAGCAGGTACGTAACGAGTCACACGTACCGTTCAATTGATATCCATTGCGAAAGGGAAGAAACAAAAAAAGAACACAATCTCGGGAAACCATACTATCAAAACCATTCTGCGGTGTAACTTGAGCGACGTGAGGTTTCGCGGCTGAAGCTAAATTGCCATATCAAACCAAAGCGGTAATCGATGCGAAGCAGTCGCAGTCTCGTACAGTACAGTAAAATGGCAGTGGCATAGATGTGTGGGACGCTTGGCTTATTATGTATAGACATTGTGGTGATGTTGGGGTAGAAATTGAAATTTTTACCCTAAACCGATCGGGCGGATCCGGTGTTTCACGGTGAAAACATTCAATCTACAAAAAAAGAGACAGCCATATTACCTTCTTCACCATTAACCAAACACGACGCTTGAGCACTTGAGAAGTTTTGAGTTTCTTTTTTGTTTTGTTGCTGTTTATTCGCGTCACAATATTGCTGTTAACAAGTACGAGGCATTGGTTTCACACAAAATCAAAGCGGGTTCATTCCACTGGCAAGGGTTAAAGGATGTGTGGATAAAGCAAAATTAAAAAAAAAGCTCAGGAGGGAAATCCGGAGAATCAGTGTGTGTATTTAACAAAAACTCAATACTTAAGATGGTGAAATTTAATACAACACAACTTTAAAACCTCTCAAATAACCTATTTTCAATGATGGATGAAATTGATTCATTGCCACGCATTTTCTATTCAGAAGTTGGTCTCAATACAATGAACAATAAAGTTCATTCCGTCGGTAAAAAAATCGATTTGCTGAAACTCCGATCGCAACGTGTTTTCATGAGAAAAAATGTGTTCCCAAAGCTGTGATGATACCAAGAACGAGAGATCAACGGTATTGACCGATAAATATAAACACGTACCCTTCGCTATGACGCAGCCATATTCCACCTCTTTATCGGGTCGAGGGAAGTAAGAAAGGACCGAGAAATGTTATGCCATCCTTATAAAACCTTATTTATGGTCTATCAAAATAAAGGACCGAAGCAAATACAAACAAAAACAACACAAAATGCAATGGTTCGGCAAGTTTAATCACTGGTACTCAAAAGCGCGTTGTTTTTGTTGTTTTTAATGGCCAACAATTTTTACCGCGTGACTGGTATGTTTCGCCATCCCAATATATCTCGCTTTTGTTGTACCGGCACTTGTAGAAACTGTCCCTAGCCATAAACACTCGCGCGAGATCGCCGAAGTGAACACCGAAGTGGTTCTAGAAAACCAAAAATACGAAGACGACAAGCACAGTTAGTCATCGCCACCAAGATGCTTCAAATTTTCTCGGGTATTTTGAACGGTTTGCTCTTTAGAGTGAGGAAAAATTTCGTTTTCTTATTCTAAGAACATTTGCAAAAACAATTCGTGTTATGTCATTGTTCAATACACTTATATATATAGTAGCGTTATAAGAGGATTTCACTGTTAAAAAACGCTGGTTTAACGCATCGCGATTCAAACACGAAGGAAAAGTGTGGAAAGTAAAGTTCTTTAACACACTGGGGCGTACAATGCAGTAGCCGCAATGGTCGCGAGAATTTTGTTTTGATGGCAGATGCTTCTATCTCACGCGGAACAAATTATTAGTCGACTTTGAATATGATTCTCAATCTAGGTTCAGTACGTAAACGCAATTTATTTACATTGTTAATAGATTGTAGAGTAGTTCATTTTGATAACGCTTACTACGAATCTGTGGTGGAGACGCCCAGTACTTTGCTCCAAATACTTTTTGTTTCACATGGAGACGCATGGTGGTTTTTAATTTTCTTTGCAAAATTATATACTTACAAGACCTACATACAAAACTGCAAACGAACAACGCTTGCCAAAGGAATGTTATTCTATAAAAATCACCGCTTTTTAATTCAAAACCTTCACTAGCATGCGGTTTTGCCTTTATATGGCTGTATTTCCTGCTGCTAACCTCAAATTGTTAATTAAAGCAACACCAACCGCGATGTGCACTTGTGACAGCATACATCACGCTGGTCGATACTTAAAAAAGGCCTCAACGTTATAGATCAGACGACAAAGCGAACAAAATCCCAAATCCCGAAAAGATGCTTTAATTCGGATAGGTTTAATTACAATGTATCGCATCATTGACAAATACTTGAACTTATTGCTTTTCGAATTTTTTATCTGGTTAATGTTATTAACGCATTTACGTTCGAGTGATTTTTAGGTTTAACAATTTTACGGCCGTGAGAAATATGGATGTGGAATTTTCCTACGCTTCTCGGAGTTGGTCTAGCTTGGCATACGTGCATGCTGTAATCCTAAGTTAATCGTTATAGGTTCGAAACGAATTGAAATAATTGACTGTTAAAAAATGTAAGTCAAAATACCAGATGGCCCTACTCGAAGGGTTTAGGATTACATTATGTTTGACTCTCTGATGATACGTCTGTTCTCGAGTACGTTTGAACTATCATATTTAATTCTATTTTATGGTTAGAAAGAAATATAAAAAATCTGGATTGTCGCGTTCGCAACATACCGGCCCTCGTAAAACTACAAGTTTTACAAAATAAAAGCGACTTTATAAAATTATAAGATTGAATTTAAATGCAATGAAGAAAAAGATGAAGTTGTAATAGTGTTAATTATTCACCTAATTGCAATCATTTTGGGAGTTGTAGGGAAATGCGCTGGAGTGAAGCTGGTGCGAAGGTGAAACTGGACGTGTTGTCATCTCGTTGTACGACTCAGTTGTTTTTCGATGATACGACTACGTGGATCATTTGGATGCTAGTTGTTTCGTTATTCAACGCTTTAAAGGTGGATCTCTTATTGTTTGTTGAGTTGTTTTCTGTGACTTCGATGGCTCAATTTTTGAGCAAGTCAAGTGCCACTTATTGCTGCGGACTTCGAACGGAACTCTGACTCAAATGTCGATTATCGTTTGGCGATCAAATGTCGATGTTATTTGTCTAGGTGATTTTTTTTTTTATTTGATTTGCAGCATTCTGTTATTTGAAACCATGAATACAGAACTGGCGTAGTATTTCAATGGCAATTTTAGCAATCGTGTGCTTTCGTATATTGATTAATATACAAGAATGGCAATTATTATACTTTGTCTACTGCCGTGTAGCCGGAATTGGTTACCGTTGCATACGCATTGTGCAGTGTCGTTAAAATTACCTTGACAAGAGATTATGTGAAGATATTTGGGTTTCTCCTTTCGCCATAGAGTGTTCGAAATGCAATTGATTTTTATTTAGACGATCCAAAAGTTTTTCGCTTACATTGTCGTTGTAAGCTGATTTCCAAATGAGGTAGCCGTAGTCTGGATCCAAGCGCTAACCCATCATATGTGCACAGACGAGCCGCTGCGCAGTGTAAGCTGATCGCGTGATGTTCGCTGTAATTACGTAATCGTATAACCCGATTTCGTATTCGTAGTATAACCCGATTTCAATTCTGAGGTGAATGGTGACAAGTGCAGTCCTGTGAGTGTGTAGCTCCCGTTTGTGAACTGTGAAAACTTGTGAAATAGAGAGCTAAGTATTATTTTGTTTTGTTCTACTTGTACTTAATGTTAGTGCTACCTGCGGTATCATTGTTTAGTATTTGTATTATTGTTTTGTGAATGTAAAACACGGGTGAAGTATCTCGGTCGACAGCGTCACTGCGTTGTCGAGGGTGATTAATATTTACTCGGTATGTGTTTGTGTTCGTGCTAGACATACGTATCGTTGTCCGTTTGTCAAGACGTGTACACGAGTGTAAG
>SIXB01006103.1:0-12414 GCA_007018985.1 Anopheles bwambae | reverse complement strand
GTTATTACGTTACTTGTCCCGCATCCGCCCTCACCGGCGGAATGGGGTGATGATGCGTTCGGTCAGGTAGCGGCGGACCAGGCAAAGTACCGGCAGTCCGAGCCCGATTCATATGTTGGTCGACTCGATCGCCGCATTGTCGAGCGGCCCCAGCCCGTCCCCGTAGTCCAGCTCGTCCTCCGGCGCGAAGTCGTCCAGGTCGTGCTCCTTGTTCTCGGGACAGTCGCGGCAGCGCGACTCGTTGATGCCGTAGTTGAGACAGTACTGGCCGATGCACTCGCAGCAACCGTCGTGGAACCAGCTGAGGGAAAGAAGCGATTAGAGTGTGCGCCTATCGATCGGAATGTTCCGGATTTTCGGGGGGGAAATGATATCTCACCGATAACTGCTGGCACCCATCGTCCGGCAGCTCTCCTTGCACTTGTTCCAGGACATGCACTGGGCCTGGTAGGCGACGGTACAGTTGACCGTGATTTTGTTCGGATCCTCGTACTTCTGCTTCAGATCCATGTCGGTCGAGTCTGAAAGTGAGAGGCAGCGTTTAGTTGCCGATTGTTGCAATTGCAGAGTTTTCCCCAACGATTTTGGAGATTCTTGAATTCCAAATTTTTTGAGCGATTGAAAAAAAAAAATCGCAAAATTTGTTCCATCATTTGATTCAAAAAGCATTCTGAAGCAAAAAGCTAGGGTTTCTCACAATTTTTTGATGGTATCCCATAGATTATTGGTTCGTTCCCATAATTTATTGGTATTTTCCGATTGGATATCAATACAATTGGACCAAAAAATCGTGGGAACGCACCAAAAAAACAAATGGGATCCCACCAAAAATTGATGGGAACCAACCAATAAATCGTGGGAAACCGTGTAAGGAATTAAAAAAAATAAAATAAAATAAAAACTCTTGGAACCAATTCAAACATCCTGCGAAACAATCTTTAAAATCGAATAAAAAAAACCTTTAAAACAAACAAACCCCACCCGAGGAACGCTACTCACGGACAACGTATTTCGTCGCACCGTCACCCTTCGGCCCGTACAGTGCCGCATCGATGTCGATCGGGAACGAGATCACCTTCCAGCGGCCCTGCGCATCCTGCTCGGACGTGATCACGTCGTACAGGTTCGGGAACCCCTCCAGGTCCTCGATGTGCGACTGCTTCGACAGCTCGTTGGACGTTTCGTTCGGCTTCGGGCACATCTCGAGACAGCTGCAGCACTCGGTGTACAGGTAGCTCAGGCACTCGGCGCACTCCTTGCAGCAGGTGCAGCTCTTCATGTCGCACTTGCAGCTCTGCGTCAGCATGCACTTGGAGACGATCGAGGCGCACACCATCTCGTTGCAGCTCGCCGCCAGCTGGACGCAGGTCAGCAGCACCAGCACGGCGCCGGCGAGCAGCGCGAACGCTTTCCCGTCCGTCCGCCGCCTTTCGCGCTCCATTGGTTGCGGGGGGGTGGTGGTGGTTTTGGAGTGGATATTCGAGCAATCTGGGGAGAAAACGAAGGCGAAGAGAAAAGGGTAAGGGGCAATGCTGATGGGATGCAGATGGGCAAGCACCTTTTTTCCCCCTCAAGAAATAGAAAAACGGGGGAAATTTCCGCTCAAAGTTTTGCTTTTAAAGACACGCACACACACACACACACACACACACACACACACACACACACACACACACACACACAGAGGCTTCCGACAGTTCCACTTCCGCTTGATGCCTCTTCGAACCGAGACGCAATAAGGGTTGTCGGTGCGATGCGGGAATGAAATTCTCTGAATTCTGCTTGAAGCGCTGGCTTCGCTTTGTTTGCGTTCCCAGAACCACTCGTCCCTCTCGTTTGTTGACAAGATCTTATCAGGATCACGTTCAAGGAGCAACGGACATTCCGGAAGATTGTTCGACGTGCAAAACCCTTCCCACACTGACTGGCACTCTCTAATGCACACACTAATATTACCGGTCCAGTGCTAGGTTATGTGTCTTTCCAGCATCTCTTTCTGTCTGTCATGTTCTCCTCCTCCCTCTCTCTCTCTCTCTCTCTCGGATCGTGCTAAGGTAAGATTCTCCAAAGTTAATTAATATGTAAACAAAACCGCTTCGCCGCCGCGGTTGATCGTAAGCGGTGTGTTGATCGTTGCGTTGCGCTGAGCGTAGCTGTTTGAGCTGCACCTCGCCACCCTTTTACATGCCCCCTCGCCAACCACCCCCCCCCCCTCCCTCTCGCTGGTGGACATTCGGTTCCAAGAAGGGGGGGGGGGGGAGTGGGTTGGGGATGGCGTTGTATGATTGTAGAGGGCGCGTGAAGGAAATTTGTGGCGAACCTGTTTCGCGTGCTGTTTTTCTTTCGTCTCGGCCAGCCAAGGCCAGTTTACTCCTGGAGTGTGTGTGTGTCTTTGTGTATGTGTATGATAGCTTTCTAGAAGCTGCGCCTAGGAAAAGTGGAAGGGGGAAAAAGGTGGGAACAGTGTACGATACATTCCAATCGCCCCGGGCCTGAGATCATTCTGCTGCGTTTGTTAGTTTTTGTTTTGTCTGTATGCGTGTGTGTGTGTGTATGTATAAATCAACACTCAAGCAGGGATCTGGCTTATGTCTGGAAGGCATTTCCGTGTCTTCCTTCTCACTCTTGCTTGACTTTTTTGCCCTTCCTCGGGTAACTATTTGTTGTTGTTGTTTCACGAATGAGGAAAATAATGAAATTGATTCCGTTTTTTTTAATACTTGGCCGCAAACCCCTGCTTGATCTTTCATTAAAACCTAAACGATAACAAAAGGCTTACCAATAGCACACAAAAACACACACACGCGCGCGCACGACCACAGGCTGTGGGCTTGATCACGATCGCCTTCCTTTCTTTTCTTTTTTTTTTGCTTCACACTCTGGACCTGCTTGCGATGTCTGTACGGAATTCCACCAAACGGTGACGGGACCGAATGTAACGCCGTTACGCTGTGTGTGCGTGCGCGCCCAACACCAAGCCGAACTGAAACCGATTCGGACGGCGGCGCAGGTCCCTACAGCATCCAGCGCAGCTCGGGCAGCTACATCACGCGCAACGCAGACACACACACACACACACGCGCGCATACTCCGGAATGGCACCAGCATTGTTGTATTGCTTTTTGGTTTGGTGTTTCGCTGTTTGTTTGGGTCAAGAAAGTTGGCCAGCTGTACTCTTCGCTCAAACAAGCGCGGCGGTGGTGGTGATGGGCGAATCGGTTATGTACCCGGAACGATAGCTGGAACGGAGCAGGTACGGGATTTTGGGTAAGTCGAATCTAGTCTCGGCCGCGGTGACAGTACAAGATCTCTCAAGGATTTTTTGTTGTTTGACAACACTTTGCGAGTTCGCCATATGGTTTATCGAATGCTCCCTAATTTTTTTAATTAGTTATTTCTAGAACTTTAAGATGATAAACAAAATGGAAGGGATAAATTAAAAAAAAAAAAAACAAAATTGAGCAACAGTCATTCAATCGTGAAAGCTTCTCAAAATAATTTGAGAAGTAGATTATAAATCTTGAGAATTACAGTGCACGCATCTGTTTAATCCATATGCTCATCAATCCGCACTTTTGTCAACCAAATTCATGAGTTTAGTCAGTGTTCAGTCACAAGTAGCGCGATTTATTAAAACAAATTATAAATACCTCTCTGTTTATAATAATCCTGTATGAAATATACAGGGTTTTCCAATTCAGTTTCGAATGTAAACATTGTTATTCACTGCATGCAAAATGTTGTTCCACATCGTTATGACATTTCATTTCCATCATAATATTTTTTTAAATCTACAGCATGATTTTCAACACGTCTCAAAGGCTGGATTGAGTTTGACAGTTCTTTGTTGTGTGTTGAAAATCATGTGTTGAAACGGAAATTTCATGTTGAAACAAATAAACCATTTGACAGCTGTTGAAAAACATTTTGGGTACGGTGAAGAACATTGTTTACATTCGAAACTGACTTGGAAAAGCCTGTAATAATCAATTCCTGAAGTGAGGCAAACATTTAAATAAAAAATACACACACACACACACACACACACACACACACACACACACACATACATACACACACACTTCATAACGTTATTCAATAATCGTCAATCAATCGCGGATTATCGGGAGTGAATCTTTAAGCATAAAAAAAAAATCTTCACCATAATAATAATAATGATAAAAAACATTTGAACACCATTGACAAAATCTCCCCAAGAAAAAAGAAAGAAAAAGTGAAATTATTTTAAAAGCAGCAATAAAATAGATATAAAAACAAGTATTCGCACGAACACTGATTGATTTGGTATGAAACTTTGCATTCAGAGCGATTTTTTCTGCATCCTCAAAGTAATTGTGTAGAGCTTAACCTTAAAGTGATTTCGAGACTAACGGAAAAAAATATTCAGATTCTGGTGATTTCATAATGTGAAAAGAATGAAAAAAAGATTTCATAGTTAACATTTAATTCAATCTCATAATGCATTTGATAATGTGCAATATGTCAAACTTTATATTTTTTTCATTTTCAACGAATTACTTGGGTATAATTAATGATACCATCGCGTCCTTGTAGTGGACACTCGTAAAATGTTTACAACATTTTGATTTTGCTATTAAGTTGAGAAATATCACGTTTTTACATGCTTTGACAGATAGGTGGAGGTGACAAAATGTTGAAAAAAAATGTGTCAACTTTGTCAAAACTGCTTGTCAACTGCAAAAAAGAGCTTTTCTCGAGGCCGCATCGAAAATCTACACATGAACGACAAAAAGCTCACACCTCTGAATATCATCGATATTTTATTTAAAAAGTATTAAATAGGTACATAAATCAAATAGAAACATTTATTTTAGCTATTTTACCAATTTACCAATGGGCCACAACTGCTTCAAATAGCCGTTTGTTTACGCTTTTTCGCGAACGCCTAATTTTGTCACTTTTTGTCAACTTTTATCAACTTTATTTCCTGGCTGCTCCAGGTTATGAAATTTTGACAGAAGCTCACGTTTTGAAAAAATTGTCACTCCCGTGGCCTTGCGCCTATTTAAGGTCACTCAATAATTTTGTCCACCTACAAAATTCTACCGACCATAGTGAGACGATCGGTTCATTATTCCCGCAACTTTTCAACCAGTGCATGCAAGCTTGCTTGAAAAAAGATACTATACGAGAAATATGTTTCCTGTCGAACGGATCTCAGCAAATTTAACGAACCGGCACTCAGCTGAGCGCAGCTACACTCAGTTTCTCACGATCGATCTGGTGAGCTGTATTTCTCACTTGCCACTCAATGACAGTGCTGTTCGCCCTTTGCGTCATACTGGAATATGGACAAAAAGTAGCAATAAAATATTAAAATATTAAACTTTTTTTTTTAGTATTATTGTTTTTCTTCCAAGCATGAGCAACATATAATTACAATTTGAATTGAAAATATGATAAACAAAATTTAAAAAAAAGAAGAAAAAAAAATAACTCAACTGTTTGTTGGCCAGGCGATGGTAGCTGCACAGGCCGCCCATGCAGACATGCATGAGCGGTTAAAACGTGCAGACGCTAGTGCACGCTTGGTGGAAAAAAAAACGTCGTGTCCGTTAGTCGTGTTTAGGTCGGGCAGCGAGCAGCATCAACCTGGATCCGTCGACCGTCGAAATTTCTCCGCTCGCAGTTTGTTTGGTTTCGTTACCCATTTTCCGCACCTTAGGTGCGTTGTGCGGGCAAAGAAAGTAGCGCCAACAAAGAGGGAAAAGTTTGACTGTGACATCAAGTGATTTAAAGTGGTCAATTGCGGCACAAAAAAAAGGAGAAGAAATTGGTTAGTTTAAGAAAGTTTTTAAAGTTTTCTTGAAGCTCCCCTGGTCGGAGAGAAGCTCGGCACTGATGAAACGGAGCATGTGGACTTCGAAGACGCGTGGATGATTGTGTGTTATAGTTACAGTTACAGTTTTGAAAGGTAAAAAAAGCAAGAAACAACTCGTGTGTGACAGTCTCAAAACAGTAAGGGAAAAAGGGGCAAGCTAAGTAACGACCTTCCCTTTTACTGTACTGCCAAAAACATAAAATTACGAAAGAAAAGGGAGCAACGACGGTTCGCTGCTTTTTTGCTTTGTTTTTTTTTTTTTATTTTGTTTTCGCAAACATCCCTTCGCGCTCAACCCAACGTCATCGTGTTCAACCGCAACCCAAACGGGCACATTGCAGTCAAGCGAGGGCATTCGTCCTTGCTGTTCGAGCAACACAAACTAAAAGCCCGGCAAAGGATCGGGCACAGGAGTCGGCGTCGGAACGGGGTGAAAGCCACCTCGTGGCACAAAACGGCACCAAAACGGCTCCCAACATGCTAGAGGTAAGTCGCTACCGCATTTTTACATTCTTTGTGTGCGCGTGTAATGTTTGTATATGTGTGTTTCCGTGTGCTCTATTTGTATCCTTTTGTTTTTCCGTCTTTTGTTTCGAGTGAACTGTTTTCGTATGTAAGATAGCAATCTCCAACGAAAGAGTTCGGGGTTCGTCGCTTAGCATCTGAAATGGGTATTTTCGATTTTATTTTGTATTTCAAAGTCATGTATCCGTTTTTTTTTTAATTTTCTTGATTCGGAATCTTCAATTAGTTGTCAATTTGTCTAAAATCTCCCAATTATCTACGTATATAAACAGTAGAAAGAATATACATGGCACTACAAGTCTTTTGTTTTGGCAAGCCCGCCAGGTACAGCGTTTGAAGAAACCCACAAATTCGCAAAAAAAGGGGGTGATTGCTTTCCCGTGAGTGAAAAGTGATAAAAGAAAACACGACCTCGGGATTTACAGACACACACACCACCACCACCACCACCACCACTGGTTTGCTTAGGTTCCTCGCCTAGCCGCTAGCCAAAACGCTATCCGAACCGCTCGGGTGTGGCCAATTAGCGAATCGAAGCCGCCGGTCGCCCTGACTTCCCCCTCTGGGCCAGAAAACTGGGTCAGCACTCCTTCCGTCGGGGCGGGCAGGGAGTGGGCAGTGGGCACTTGCGCTTGGGCGGCTAATTATTTCATTTTCATTCGCTTCCTTATCTCCTGAGCGCGCGCGCGCGCGCGCTTTTCTGCTGCTGTTGCTGCTTCTGACTCGAACGGAAAAAAGGGAGCACGCGGTGGATTTGTGTCAAAATCTTGCGCGTTTTGTTTCGCGTCCAGATGAGCGGGGGTAGGGGCTTCCAAGGGGTTTTTTTTGTGGATATCATGATTGAATCCGTAAGCGTACCTGATCGTTAGTTTTTCTAGGTGTGGACTGGGTATTCTAGCAAGGTAAGGCTGTAGTTTCATTTGAATGAGTTTCGTAAGGTTCGGCAAAGCATTGTGGAAAAAACTCTCACACTCTTTTGATTATTATCCTCTCGTCAGCTGGATTCTTCATGCTCATTTAAATCCTTGGCCTTAATTTCTTTTTGGAAGGTAGAAATTTAGGAAAGGATTCGGTCATAAAAAAATACAAAAAACCCAAATAAAAGCACAATGAAAGCCTACTTTAGCGCATCCTGGTGTGCTTCCACGAAGGATTGCCTTTGGTGGGGTGTTTCGAAATCGTCCCCCATAATTTTCGGGGTGTAATTTACACTATCTGAAGAACCGATTTGGGTCCTCACGCTCTATCACGGATGGTTTAATTTATGCTGCATGCATCCTCCCCATCCTAAGAGGAGCTAAGCCAGGTAAAAGGCAACTCATCGTAACAGCAGCAAAATATAGTTTTTATTGCAGACAAAATTGCCAAATCGCGAAAAAAAAATCTGGAGACAGCGCATGTTTAATGTTTAGCAAATAAAACTTTGCTCGCATCCCGACTTCAACGCAGCAAAATTGAACCAACACAAAAGCATCCAGCGTACGCACATTGGAAGGGAAACTCGAGACATCACTGGCTCATTAGGAGAAAAGTGAAAACACACTTCGCGTACGTGCGGAGCTTTACTGGGTGTAGGTGGAACATGTGCGTGTGTGTTTGGATTTGGAGTTCGGGTGGTTTTATCATATAAAAATACACACACACACACACGTGCTGCGCAGCGAAAGAGATTCAAACCAAGACCGCTTTCCTCTTTTCGAAAGAGCTGCGTTAGCTCTTTTTTTTTCAGAGGAGCTTTCTTTTGCGATTTCCACATACATACACATGCTCAGGCTTTAACTCGCACGCAGCGTTTTGACAGATGGGCAGTGGAAGGAAAAACGCATCGCGCTTGCTTTTCGTTTTTGTTTCCCTTCCCCGTCTCTTTCGCTTCTTTTCGGAGCCCGCCGCACAGGAGAGACATGGGAAAAAATGGCAGTTGAAAAAAAAGAGAGGTAAACTCGCGAACTCGCACAACTCGGGTCAACGACACACGACATCTTCGCAGCAGGGTTCGATTGCATTAAGATGTTGCCAAAAAAAAACAAAACAAAACAAAAAACAAAAAAAGACACAATCGCCCCATCCATGTCTTGTGTTTCGCCCGACTTTAGCTCCTTTCGAAATTAATCCGCATCCAGCCAGCTCCCCAGCAAAGGTCGTTCAACGCGTCCAGCTCTACTCCTCCCTTTTTGGATATCTCGCACAACCTCCACCCCCCCTGCCTTTATGGTGAACCTTTGCCCCGCGGAACCTTATGGCTGTGCTGTTGGCCCCGGCCCTTACCTTTTATTAACGCCGGTGTTGCCCTTTTCTTACCCGCCCGTTTGCTGCCGGACAATAAACTCTCGGCTCACAGCACTGCAACGGTAATCATCAGCCCAAAAAAAAAAAAACAAAAAAAACTCAGACCCTTCCAAGAAGTGGAGCTGCTCTCGATTGGCCCACAAAAAGGGTTGGGTAATTTGTTGTTGGGAGTGTTCGGTCGTGTTTTTTTTCTCCTGCAGCTCTCCACTTTTAGATGGCTGGATGCGACCATGAACTCGTTTTTTTCATTTGTGTTGTTGCTGTAGTAGAGATGTTAGTACATATCTTTTCTTATTTATTGGGCCAACACAGCTCCTGAGAATTAGATCGTTTCTTCCAAAATGAACGAACGATATGGACCAGAAAAAAAACACAAAGTTTGAAAATTGTTGCTGGGACCCTTCGTGGGGTGCTCCACAGAACTTACGCGGATGCTGTTTTAGGTCTAGGGCTTTGATGCTCGAAAGCACAGTCATCGCTGCGACAGTGACTCAATGGAGCTGCGTTGCTAAATGCTCTGGGCAGGCGGCCAACCCAAAGCGATCGGTGTAGGGTGGCTGAAGGCTAAGAGGAGGTTTATTTTTTTTTAATGCAAATTGACAACCAATCGAGTGTGGCACATCTCCAAGAATCTTGTGGTGTCGTCGGCAGAAATCACTCGTTTGCGCAACATGTTTAATAAATGCTGCTAGAATAAGAATAAGGTAAACAAGCATAGGTATTACCAGAAGACATCTTTGCGAGTGGGATTGAAAAGTTTGAAGTTCTAACTATGGATATTAGTCAGATCTTAGAATTTTCAGAATTGGAGGAGTTTAAGAAGTAGGTATAGGATGACGCATGGAAAGGGCCTATCAGACTTAGATCCTGTCCATTATCCCTAACATACCAAATGACCAATGTCCAAAAGCATTCCAATCTTTAATTTCCAAAGTCATTGAAGTCTGACTAATATCTTATAAATTGGGGTATTGGAGGAGTTTAAGAAGGAGGTACAAGATGCAGCATGGAAAGGGCCTATCAGAAAAATCCTTAGATCCTGTCCATTATCCCTAACATCCCAATGCCTAATGTCCAAAAGCATTCCAATCTTCAATTTCCAAAGTCGTTGAAGTCTGACTAATATCTTAGAATTTGCGGTATTAGAGGAGTTTAAGAAGTAGGTATAGGATGACGCATGGAAAGGGCCTTTCAGACTTAGATCCTGTCCATTATCCCTAACATCCCAAATGACCAATTTCCAAAAGCATTCCAATCTTTAATTTCCAAAGTCAATGAAGTCTTACTAATATCTTGGAATTTGCGGTATTGGAGGAGTATAAGAAGTTGGTACAGGATGACAAATGGAAAGGGGAAAATAGACTTAGATCATGTCCATTATCCCTAATATCTTAATGCCCAATGTTCAAAAGCATTCCAATCTTTAATTTCCCAGGTCTTTGAAGTAAGATCTTCAAAGAGCTCCATCTATAATATCCCAGAACTAGGTTTTTGGAAATTCCAACAGAACTCCAACGGTAGCTGGGCTAATTTTGAAGTCGCTCTGTGTCTCCATTCGAAGAACCGTTCCAAACTGACGTCAAACTACAAAAAAAAAAAAAAACAACAGAAAACACATAAAGCTAAATGAAGCGATCGCGTCGATCACTTTTACTTGTGATCCCGTTTGCTTCCCATGTTACCATGGGCGCTTGGGATAAGAGAAAACGAACTTATAAAAAAAAACTCGCTCAGGAATGGAAGACGCAAGCGGCACAAGGTTCACTTCCCGTACTCGTCCATCCGTCGTTACCGGTTGCTTCCGGGGAACCGGTTCTGGCTGGCCGCGAACAGGGAAGTGTGTCACACCACGCCAAGGAAAAAAAGGGAAAGTCCGCGAAAGCCTACCCAGGGGGAGACCAGGAGGGAAGCAACAATTTTGCAGTGAATGTTAACAAAAAAAGAAGAAGAAAAAAACAGCTCCATCGTTGTACATGAAACTGTGACAGTTCGGGTGACTGTCAGCTTGTCCCTTGTCGATTGATGCCTCTCCAAAATCCTCACGATCGCTTTTCGCGCGTTTCGATTTAAAGGGCCCTCCGGTTTTTTTACGGTTTGGGCTATACTATCCCACGCTAGACAACTTGAAGGTATACCCTTCCAGCCTCTCGGCCCCAACTCGATTGGTCCGAAAATAGTGAAGGTCGATCTCACGCCGCCATCGATGAGTCAGCCAGTTCCTATTGGCGAAGAAACACCACCAAGTCCACAAAAAAAAAAAAATGGATCAAAACCCGACCTCAAAACAACGACCAAAACAGTATGACAGCGTTGGAAAATGGGTGTAAGAGGTACAAATTTCCAAACATATCAAACGATCTCTCCCGCGCGGTGTCATTTCGAAAGCTACCGGGCCAGGCGGAGATCGAAATCCCATCGATCACCAACACGCGCACGCGTACTTTGATGAGCATTTATTTACAGGCAGGGTTACTCAGTTATGAAGTTAGATCGCTATTTCAAAGTGTTTAGTTTAGATTCTTTATTCATCGGACACATTTATGTCTACAATAATTTCTTAAATGTTCTATACTTTAACCAAAGATGCTCACGGACTGCAGATTTTGAGCCATTTTCCGTTGGATCGATTCCAGACGAGTTGGCCATACGTCTATGGAAGGGTTTCATACTATACTATCCTTGAAAAGAACAATAACATTCTCAAATGGAAATGCGAAATTCTCAATTTGAAAGTAAAGAGGAATAAAAGAGAAATTCTAAGAATTTTGACAAATGAGCTTAAACAAATGAGTGGAGATTGATGGCAGACAAATGTTGGAGAATCATCTTTGAAATTGAGCCCAAATAACTTATCGAGTGCGATCGTTTTGAAAGTCATCAAAATACGTTTGGTGGTATAAGAAGTTAATTGGTTGATGGAGCATTCAGTAAACTTTCTATTTCTATGACATAAAGAAAATTTGAAGTACTTGTTTATGTAATGATGTTGACAGTAGTAGTTAGTAGTTGAAATAAACATTTATGACGGATGATTGTTTGTACACGGTTTGTCTAAATCAAATATGACAGATCAGATCTGTCTGTTGATGGCGAACAGTAAATCCCGGAACAGAACGTTTGATCACTGTTGGAATTTTCAGACATCTCAGCAACTTGTAACAATCAACTTAGCAAACCCATCATCCAACAAGAAGCGCCGAACCAACCCCTGCAGCTTCTGTGTACGATTGCTGTTGCACGAGACAAATGGTATAGGTTTTGGTAGACAAATGTCACGCTACCGAGGCGGTCGTCTCTTGCAACTTCCCGACTTTGTCCGCCAAAAACAAAAAAGAAAAAAAAAACCCCAGGAGTGGCATCCCTCGCCCTCGTTTCTAATACGAATCCGAGAGGCTGAAAGTTCGGTTCTGCCCTTGTACGGGCTGCACCGAGTGGCTTGAGCGAGGCGTTCAGGGCCGTGCGTTGGATGAGACGAGCAGCAGCAGCAGCAGCAGCTCGCCGACGCACAGCAAACCCTTTTGCAGGAAGATGCACGCCAAAACCGAAAAAGGGCATCCGTGTGTGTGTGTGTAGGGGGGTCTCTTACATCACTACAAAGTGAAACACAGCGCATCTGATGCGTGTCGCCAAATCGATCGATCGGATCCGCGTGATGGATTATGAGGTATGGCCAACTTAATGAAACGGTTTAAGCTTCCTTTTTCTCTCTTGTTTGTCGTAACGTGGCTTATTCGATCATT
>SIXB01006102.1:0-12414 GCA_007018985.1 Anopheles bwambae | reverse complement strand
TTTTATTGTGGTGTAATCAAAAAATTAGTCCACTGTTACTGGTTTCCGTTTCAACTAAAAGGGCGGGGGCAGGCGCATCCTGCCCTTTTATCGCCAAACTTATCGTTTTCCCTATCTTTCCTCTCGCTCGCTCGACTTCCCTTTCACTCTTTCTTCATCTATCCATTTCTTCTCTCGCGCTGTGACCTGGCAGATTGTTGGGCACTCACGAGTTTCCAACACTATACAAGTTATTGGAGCGCGAAAGAAAGGCTTTCGTAGTCGAAAGCTACAAGCAAAAACGGGTTCATAGAGAAAGATGGGTTTCTGCCCGAAAGGTGTTATTATAGCAAGTTGTGCATTAAATTTCCCGCCAGTGTTCACGGTCTGTGGGAACCAATGTTGCGAAAGTGGCACAATTGATGCAATTACTTTTCGGACGGGACAGAGTGACCCAGGTGAAACCTAAAGCAAATCCTAGGAAAGGCCAAGACGTTCAAAAGGAAATCGAGACGTTCTCTGTAAAGGTTCTGAATTAAAGTTGAAGGTTATTAAACAAAACCATTTGCTATATACTAACATGTTTGAAAGCGTTAAAACGTGTCCATACACGTTGTTTAAAAGTATTGGTGTGGAAATCCATGTAATGGTCTATTTTCTGTTCCTTATGTTTCCATATGCTGCGCTACGTTTATGGTTATGCTTCAATCCTACGCATTCCTAGATTGATCCTAAACACAATTGAGATTTTATGACTTGGGTTAGCAACTGACAGGATACATTATCTGGCGCATATGCACGTTAACATCTTGCCTACAGCTTTATCCTAATTTCTTTTCACACGCTGTACGTACGATCTCTTAGATTATTTTAATACCTTACGACTGTCCATCGTGCCCAAGAAACGGTCCGATCCCAAAAATGTATGTTGATTTAGGCCATGCCACCTGGTTTTAATGAATGTTTTATATTCCAATCTCTAGTAGAGTGGCATTTACCATCAAGGTATCATTTAATTGTAAGTGCCATACAATGGAACCTAAAGGTGTTTTAAACAGTTATGTTGAGTCTAAACTATCATAAGCGATTTTTTTTAAACTAAAACAGAAACAACATGTGTATTACCCATTATTACTAGAGTAAACAGCAAGTAAAAGATATAAGTAAGTTTGAAGAATTTATTAAACAAAGATTACGAACTACATGGACTGTTTATTTTAATTTAAAATTGGGACTGTTTATGTGATCTCAAGCGAAAATTTAATTTCATCTTCTTTATTTTTAATGTACAATATCAAAAGATTTATGTTATTCTTAAATGTTATAAATGTTAATGTAAATGTTTGCCTATTGGCTCAAGAAGGATTCGTATACGCTAATAAACGTGTAAGCTAATGCTTTGATATTTGTAATAGGTATATTCTAGCAAGGTCATGCAACATTCTGCACAATACAACAACGCCTACAAGGTATGCAATTCGGTTTCTGAACAAACAACAAAAAAACCCTAATGCAAATGGAGACGCACTGTACTTTACAAGCATAGGTCATAGTTTCCCGCCGGAGAACCTTTCAACAGGCCACACGTTGACGCACAACTTACCCGCATTGCCCTTTCGTAATGCAGTTCCTATCCACCAACAACTAACAGAAGAAGAAGAAGAGGAAGAAGAAAAAGAAGAATAAAAAGAAGAAGAAGAAAAACCAATGCACACAAATGCTCCATACAGCACAGCCATTAAAAATTAAGTTGTAAATCGACCCTGAGACCCTTTGCGGTGAAATGTGGAAGCAGCAGTAGCAGCAACATGGCAAACAAGCACCAACAGCTAACCCACTACAACACGGGTAGCACCTATAAAAGATGATGGATGGAGTGCAACAAAAAAAAGCAACAAGCAGCGAGAAAAATGCCTGTAAAATGCAAAAGCAAAAAGGTTCCTCATAAAGCTCGCGGCACCGAAGCTAATCTTCACCCGCCGAGCTAATCCGTACACAAAAGCGATTGTGTTCAGATTTTTATTAGCTGCTCGTTCTACTAGACCTCTTTCCTCTCGGCTGTAACTGCTGTAATGATGGATTGATTTCAATATACTTCGAATGATTAAGAGAAAAAGAGAAAGGGAGAGAGAGCAAATGAGTCAACATCGTCCCATCGGGCTGCCATTGGCGTTGCATCGTTAAAACGACATTTATCGGACGTAAAATGGTATTCGCGGGTGGAGTGCCTACCGATCGACTTCGACGGCTGCACTTTCTTGCTGGAAAAGTATGCTTCTTGCTATGTAGGGCCCGTGCGGAATGCACTTGGTGCTTGTTATAATATGCTCGGGCGGGCGAAAACTATTTCCCCGTACACATTTACACACTCACCGGGCCGTGTTTCGCAGCCCAGTTTAGTAGAAGCATAAGTTTACATGTGGCAGCCCACCGATCGATACGAAACCACTTACAAACGGGGGAAAACGGGGATTGGTTGTGCATGCAAAGGACTGCCGCGTAGTGCCGTTATGCTGCCCGTGTTGCGGGAGGCCTCTGCTTTATCGATGCACCGAACCGAACCAACAGCACCACGGTGCAGGCGATGGAGCGCGCAGCTTCAAGGCAGGCGAAATTCCGACGAGCTCCTTTGGGATTTTCTAAAGAATGATAAATTACTCCCCGCACCATTGTTAACCCACTCTTCCATTTGGTGCAAGGGAAACATTTTCGATACTGTTGCAGTAAAATTATGAAATTTGTATGCGTCACGCAGCGTCTTCATCGGTCGGTGATAGATCGCGATCCAGCTGGAGGGGGAAATAGAGACGTTACATTAATGCAGTTCAGTTTAGGAAACATCATCATTTAGGTGGCTGGTCGGTTGGGTATCGAAGTAAAACAGACAATGACGCATGCCATACGGTTACTAATTAAAGGGAATAAACACTTCACGGAAAACGTTTTACATGGTGCGCTACCGTTGCACTGTAAATTACACTTTGGCGCTGTTTTTACAGTTTTGGCCGCTAAATTGTGGCTCTTATTCGCATTTTTTTTGTCAAATGAGTATTACATCGCTGCTTTTAGTTTTAGTATCAAACCTGTGTTGGGGTAAGGGGTGGGACTTATCATCATCATCATCACCATCCAACTTTGCGGCGAAAAAGAGCAATACTAAGTCAGTACAGTGAAATGGATCCATGCATTTTTCTCGCGACAATATTTTTATTTGTTTCTCTTAATGTCACACCGATCAGTTTGATTAATATTTATCAAACGATCTATTTCAGGACTAATTTCGGTCGTATTAAAAAAAAACTTAATATTCCTTTTTATCATGTTTTCGATCATCCAAGTGTTTTTTCATTAGAAATCAGTTATCAATTTATCGGACGTGGCATTACTTGTACATAAAGCATTTTGATAGTTATTACATTTGCGGTTATCTCTACAATTCCTTAGAAGTTAAGGCATTTGTATCATACCCAGAAAATGTCCAAAAATTGTTGCCGTGTGGGAGGATGGGGCGTTCGAGAAGCGGCATTGCGCTTGCTTTGTTATTTTGGACTGATCACACTTTTGTCCCTTTGTTGCCGAATCTTTGATGAATAAAAATTACAATAACTTTTAAAAATAGGTATTAAAAATTTGAACCCAAGCTTGGATAGTATAATTAAAGCAATATAATAAATTGCATTGCTATCTGTCGGAACTGTTGAAGAAAATGTTAAAGAACAGAGTGTATGATTCATGAAATATGCTTAGTAATGAAATTAAAAAATTGTAAAGAGTATCAGCAACTAAAGAAACAATTTGTAATAAATAAAAGTGAAGTTTGTGATCTAATTTTTTCTTTAGATCAACGGTTGTAATATCCTACGAGTTTGTTTTTCATCTCATTTACTAATAGTTATTCAAGACACTGTTTTTCATTAGTGATTGAATTATTAACGCCTAACAAATGATCCTTCTGACATTGCGCATCTTTCCTCGTACCCCGGGGCCAACACTCCAACATCAACAGTCGAAGCCTAAAACAACATTTAAAAAAAGGCAACCTTCATACAACCTTCTTAGCCTCACTTTTGACAGCTCATCGTCAGCTACGGCGCAAATTCGGCAAACACAAAACAGCCCTTGTGCTCTACCCAATCGTGCACCTAATTTATCCTAACCTAATGGAAAGCGAATGACTTTTCACAATTTCACACCGAAGCGATCGAAAAAGCGGGACTCATTTCGGTTAATGAGGAACAGTGTAGTTCCGTCGCCGTTTACAGCGCTACCTCCCCAGTAGGTTGGCAGAATTGCTCAGTCAAACACAAAACTCATTAGTACTCGAGTTCGTCCTTACCTGACCGTGGCGCAGCTCCGAAAACGGTCTGCGGAATGGTAAGTGCTGCGGAATCATCTAGATAAGAAGCTCATCCCGTTGGCTATTTCCGTACCCACTGGCAGGCCCCAGGTGTTGACTGCACGACACAGTAGCGTAATCATACCAAAGTCATACCAGAAGGCAGGATGCAAGGGATAACCCGTTCCCCAACTAAAACAGAGGAACGGCAAAAGAAACGGCGAGCAACAAAGAAAGCAAAACACGAAGGGATGAATAAAATTCATTACAAATAGTCATTAATAATGTCAAAGTTGCATGCACCGTGCCGGGGATCACGGGCGACCGTAGCGTGATGCGACGAAAGCCGATCCTTTCGGAACCGGGGCCGGGATGCCCTTGCAACAAGGGAAAGATAAATTCACCCCACCAAACCATTCAGTCAGGTCCATCCAAAGGGGCTGACACGATGAGACTGGACTGGTCATACACACCTCGCTCGCACTGCACAGCCCGGAAGGTCTAACCGGATCTGGGTTTCATTCTTCTTCCCCCCCAAATGCCGTGTCTAACAGCTGTAAATTTGATGATGATTTCACTCGCCGCCATTACCCTGCCCCTGTGATGGGATTGGTCAGTGAAAAATTGAACCGGGTGGTTCGAGCTAATAGAAACGTTTTCCCCAAATATCCGCATGGTCGGTGTCAATCCGGCTATTCCGGAACCGGATTCATCGCTCGTGCTGCATCTAATATTCATACCCGACATTTAAGAACCTAGAAAAACCCTCCGAAACGCATCAATCTTGACGGGAAAGTGATTGTGTGTTTGTGTAGGAAGGAAGCTAGCGAGAGAGAAATCCTTGCCATTTAAGGGAAAACCTCTAAAAAGCATAAGCAGAAAACCCGTTGCACATTGCCCTTCATTCGGGCGTTTATTGAGTCATGACAAATAGAGCTACGTCATCAGATTTCCGATCACGTATGCGATTGTGAATACGGTTTTGTTTTGCCCTTTTGGCTCAACCCCATGTGAGTGAAGATTGAGTGCAATTTATATTCGAGCATATATTACCTCGAAGAATGTAATGCCAAGTGTGAGTTTTCTCTCTTATTGATATTAATCCATGCAGTTGGGGGCTTTTAGCAGAGGGCTAGTCTTACACGTTCCCGAAAACGTGTTGATATGTCTCAGCAATCGATGCCGATGTTGAAAGTGTTCCTCAAGTAGTTCCGACTGTTTGCTGACGCAAGGGACAATACATTACGCGCTTTCTGCCATTGAACGCAACGCACTCGATGCCCTGAAGCGTTTGGTTTCCTTCCCTTTGAATTTGAAGGAATGCAATCCGGAGGCAGTTGTGGTGATGAAGATTGCTGCGAAAGTGCCAAAATTCAAACGGAGCTGCACCGACACTTCTGCTTCTCCCGGGAACAATTTCATTTCCTCGCACTATTGTTCCGCTTCATTTTCAAATCTCCTTTTTTTTAGGAACCTGAAGTAAAACGTGCAATTTTGACAAGGGAAATATTAGAAAGTGACTTGAAGTGTGCGCAAGAATTTGCCCCCTGATCACAAGCAACAAAAAAAAAAAAAAAAGACCAGGGGTGCATAAATTCGGACGTCGTGTTCATCAATCTTTTATTAGATTTTTCAATTTCCCGTCCCGTCGTTACAGTGGCCTCCGCGTACTGAATGTATTGCCCCGAAGGGGTCGAAGTAAACACACCGCACGGCGACGCCAACCTCTCAATCGGACGAGCAAAGAGCGGCCTTAAGAGTCCTGAGAAAAGAAAGTAAAACCAAAAAGAGAGAGTGAAAAAAACGCTAAGAACCGAACCCTCCGGAAACGCACCAATCAACAACCGCGTGAGTGCGTGTAGTAAAGCAATCCTGTTAGCGGGCCACGCTTCTTCCCTTCTCGTGGCTTTCCTGCGCTTTCGGCGCAAGAATTTATAGCTTCCCGTGCTTCTGAATTCTACCCAACTCAACTTCCTGCAGTTTCGGCGAACGAGAAGAGCTGCACACAGAATTCAACCGAAAACCAACAACAACCCAAAACAAGCCGGCAAGGGTCTCAAGCGTCAGCCCAGCCTCATCAGCATCATCATTGGACGCTGCCATCGAATCGACGACGACTCTTGAAAATAGCAAACCCTCTGCTCCGAGGAAAGAAAAGCGTTCCGCGGCCCTTTGTCGGGGGGGAAGGAGAAAGTGATTTTTCTTGTTGTCATGATGGTGCCGCCTTGGGTTTCTTTTCCGGTGTGCGTACACCTTTATTCGGTGCGAGCGAACCTTTACACTTAACAAGTGCCATCAATCTATTCGGCAAGCCGAACAATTGCTTATTGTTTCGCAGGAAGGAAGTACCATTAGAAAAGAGGGAAGGAGAGAGAGAGAGAGAGAAAGAAGTCTGTCGAAATCGAAATAGGAATTCGAAACAGAACCGAAGCCGTAGAAGTAGCGAGTGAGTTTGTTTGATTTTATGTTTCAGATAAATATGTTTGTCTGAGCAAAATGAATTAAGAAAGGATTTGGAATGCTGTAAACGACGCTGTAGACTGCTATTTAGGTCTAATCTTTGACTTAAAATTAATATCATTCAATTTTTCAGCCACACTTTAAGGACACCTTATGCTGTTCGTTGAAATTAAAAATAAATATTCAATAACGATTTTAACCGGCAGATACAACGATACGCATTTTCCAACAGATCTGAAGTAAAGCAAACCAGAGATTATTTATTGATTTCGGACATTTCAGTAAATTTCATATGACAATCTGGCGTTTGTTAATTGGACAGCCAATGTTGTTAGAAGTCAGTACATCATTGCAAAACATTTCTTTTATTTGCGGATTCATTTGCTGAGGAGTATCACTGGAGTAAAAATTTGCCATATGGAAGTAATATTCACCATTTTAGGCATTTTATAAATAAAGCTCCCTAACGAGTAAAAGTAGATATTTTTTTCATTGCCAAATTGTTTCTCAACACAGAAGTTGCAAAACGTCATTTGTAATATTTGCACACATTCCATACAATGAATCATAGCATCAAACATTTCGAAATACAGTCAATCCTACAGCAATGTTGTTAATTGAAAAGTAGCTTTTTTTGTATTTATTTAATTAATTAATATATTATTTAATTCAAATTACATTACATTTTTTTATATTTTGTTCCAAAAGTTATCCAGCTTGCGTAAGCTTACACGACATGATTATTTCTAAAATTAATGGCATAGAACATTGCAAACAAAAACATTAATACAAAAACGCATCAATAGACATAACTAGTTTAACTGTCAATATAACCAAACGATTAAATAAATAAATAACATAAACTTTGGATGCGTCATACTGAACTATGTAAATAGGTTCGTATTGATGAATTGATTTTAAATCGTTTAAAGGGTTTCTCTAGCCAAATCTACATTGGGGTCCTTTCCATTTTAAGTTGGTAAGCTGAAATTTCAGCCTGTCAGCTGTTTGCATTGTATAGCAGTTTCCGAGCAGCTATCTAAGTGAGTATAACATTCAGGTGGGCTTATCCCAAGGTGTATGAATTAAGAAAGCTGATTTTTATCGCTTCTGCTTCGGAATGAAGATTTTAAGAGTGTTTTGTGTATTCGTCAAGCCTCCAGAAAGCTTGTTTGAACAAAAGTTTTCACCCATCCTGTCAAAAAGTGATATTCAAATTTGGTTATAAAAAGACCACCTGGACTACATACACTTTGATTCTGGATTCCATCACCAGATCTCTTTAATGCACCTTGGGATAAATGTAAACACCACCTTGTTTTGCCATTTTTCGAGCAGGTACTCGAATCGAATTCTAGCATTGAGGCTAGAATAATCTTGCAATTGCAGGCTAGTTTTGTGTGTGGTTTTGTATGGAGTGTTTACATGATTTCAGCTTCCAACTGTCAAACTCCATACAAAAAATTGACTAGAATCGTGAAAGGCCCCATTGTTAGCTTTATTTTTAATCCGTAAAAGCTCATTTCACCATTATAAGATGCGTGTCAAACGTATTCCAAGCAACCAATGACAGACTATTAGGTTCACTTGTTAGCAGGTATAAAATAGGTTTGAATTATAGACTATTATAAAAAAAACCCTTAACATATGTCATACAAAACAATCAAAATTGAATAGCCCATAGGTTCAGAATGGCATTACACGTTTAATATTTTAATTAATTATTTATTTATCTACCTTTTATACACAAATGAAGTTTAATACTTAATTAGTTGCCCGAATAGTATAATTCTTCATTAGTTATGCATTCCACGGTCCTGAGACAATATACGTTTTGTGTTTTTATTTATTTATTTAATCTATTGTACAAAAAAAATATCTAGAACAAACAAACATAAATAATGTTCTATATTGGTTATTTTGATAAATTTCCAAAGAAAATCAAAATATTCTGTTTACTCCAAAAACCTCTGGAACACATTAACTACGAAACAAACAATCAGTACGCACCGGGTAATGCATAAATACAGGTTCCATTGCACAGTACGCTGGCTTGTGCTACAACATCAACCATTTTCTCATGATTAATCACAACTCATGGCAATCGAAACGGCAGGGGGTACGATCGCAAAGCAAACCCCCGGATGGAGGAAAAACATAATGAAACACGCACTCATCGCCTCGGACTCGTACGCGTGACATTAAATCTCTCCGATACGGTATAAATTTCCCACCAAACGCACCGACACACAGCACAAGCAACCGAACGGGTTCAAACGCAGCATGGAATCAAACAGCCATGGCAGAGGGAAACAAATTAAAAATTATAATCCTCTCAGTGACACTCGCACACTCGCGGGGTTGCTTGGTGCCCCTGCTGCAGCTTGCAACAAATAAAACTGTTTTGCGTGAATGTAAACAGAGTTTTAAGAGCGCTCAACCAAGGGACACTTCAACGCTGACCCCTGGATTGGTCGGAGGGACGTGCAGGGCCAGTTAAAACATTAATTTCGTATAAAAATAATGATTTAAAATATGCAACAGGGTAGAACTCGCAACGCCCATTCCACCAAACCATTAAACGCACGCACGGACGTTTCGCGGATTGGGGATTTTTCATTTATGATCATTTGCAAATTTGCGTGAATAAAAGATGATTCGGTTCGGTTTGGGGGAGGGTAAGAAACAGGAGCATTGGTTGCTGCAGAATGGGAAATGCTTTTAGCAGCGCTAGCAGTAACCGTTGGGTTTTGGTGCGTTTAAATCCTGATGAATTTTCGCACGAACACACGAACATCGGAAGTTGAGTTGGCAAACTTTGTTTTCCCGCCTGCAACTTTGCCGGAACCAAAAATCTGTCCCTTCCTCGATCGGTTAACGAGCTGGGATGCTGTTTAAACGGGGTAGTTCCTGCTTCCTCTTCCCCCGGGGAACCTTCTGAGGCATCGCCGGTATTCTAATCCCGTGGAAAGTAAACTGTTCACATTCCCGAACGATTTGCCCACAGGACTGTTACACAACTTTTAATTACTAAAGTACACATTACTCGCCCTTGCGGATGCAGTTGTCTGTCGACTGCGCCCACTAAAACCTCCCGCCGGTACCGCACGTGGGTCAGGTGTCGGGCGGTAACTTTTTTAAGCCCTCCGCAGCGCGTGGCATTCTTTGGCGTTGGCCTCTATCGCTCTCGTTCGCTCTCTTTACCTGTTTTATGTTTAACAGTAACAGCAAAAAAAAAAGCGACAACGAATGCCGTGCCTGACCCGGTGGTAAATGTCTGTAAAGTTTCCGAACCGAGGCAAACACCCGGCCCCAAAAAGGATTAGGCGTGCATTGCGAACGATGCACGTGCAAAGTGGCTCAGGTGAAACTAATTAGTTTGAACCATAAAGGGATCGAGAGTGTTGGGGTCGATTATAGGCGAAGTTTAAGACGGCTCACTTGAATCGGGATGATGGAATGAGATGTGTATCTTGCAAGACGGAGTGTTTAGTAGCGGGTTTTTAGAATATTTATCGTTTTTTGAGTACTAAAATGATTGAGTAAATCTTGGACGGTAGAAAATGACTGTAAATTGAACAGAGCAAGGTAATAAACGACGAGAGTCTTATGAACCAAGTTCCTTTAAGGTAGAACCAAGTAATATCTAAGATTCCAAAACGAATGGTTCTTCTAGGCAATAATAACATCTTGCAGTATTCTAAAATGTCACAAATCTTGCTTCTATGCTTTACGATATAACCATTTCAATTGCGATCGAACCGGATAAGATGCGTCTTTTATAGGACTATCGTATCCCTTGGTTACGCTCATGGTATATTCATTGATTGTAAAAGTTCGCCATTCATTCAACGTTTTTAATAAGCTGTTTTAATTAGCTCATCTAATTGCAATGATCATATAATAATTAGATTCAATTAAAAAAAACAACAGAATATCAGTGAATGTCTCTGTTTCTATCACTGCAAAGGGAACCTGCCATTTCACCAGGTGCAGTGTTGACTGTGAAGAAGTTGAACATCAGTACAGTATATTATGAAGTTGTTGAAGATTTATGAAATGAATATTAACTAAGCTACATATAACTGTTCCAATTATTATTTTGACTGCTGCTCTAGGTACAAAACCATATGACGATATTAGATCCTCGTGGCATCACGCCATTGCCAGCAGTACAGCTCAGTCGTCATGCAGCAGTCGCATCAGCATTCCATCCCGGTCATCACCGTCAGTACACAATCGGCAGTTTCAATAAGTTAGTTTCAATAATAGGTTATCGATTCATTCTTAGTCAGACCACTCGCGCATGCAGTTCAGTTTAGTAAAATAAAGATTTTTTACTAGGCAAACCGGTCGACTCTTATTATTATATCTCCAGTCAATCAATCATAAAGCATTTCATAGTTTAAAATTCATTTTAAAATAACTTCAAGTGCTCAATCCAAAGTTCAGAAATAATAGTAAAAGGTCAACAGGTAAAAGGTCAAAAGATTAATAAAAGGTGTTCCAGTACCAATACAAACACTTTCAAGGCTCATAAAGATTACTTCGAAAAGATGTCATTTCATTGTATGCTCTCACACAGGGAACCTATGCCATCTGAAGTATTTTTGTTTTGTTTGATTTGTGTGTTTTTATAGCATATGACAAGCATCAACGAACATATTGTGATAACCAGATAATACCAAATGCTTATTTTTAGAGTGTCATAGCAGTAAAAATACAGCAGTCACGGTAAGCTCATTCATAACTTTGCAAGTGATACGATTCTGTCAGTCGCTCCAATTGGCTCATTCAATGGTTCAATCATCATGCCAACTCACTGTTGTGATCACATTCAGCGTGATTCAACCAATAATTCGCACAAAAAATCGTTTTTGGAACACTCATTTCCTCAATCTATACTTATCTGCAAACCTAGCTACTGAACCAACCAGAAACGGGAGTGGCAATTTGTCTGCAAAGGCTACTGAAATTCATTCCATGGTAAAACCCTGTCATGGTAGAAAATTCCTCACATGCAATGACTTTCCACGAACATGTACGATTGAGTTAGTTTACGACTTTACCTAGAATGTACGCGCTCCGTGTAGGTTATGGGTGCGATATCATAACCATCCTGTTCGTTGTCCATCTTCAATTATAGACCCACAATTCATAAGGCCAATCGACATAAAATGACCACTTCCAACGCATCGCCAGCATGCCATGTACAATGTGGCTATCGATTTTTGTTGACTAAAAATAAAGAAAAAAAAAACGACTATTTCAAGCCGCGAAATGATAACACCCGGTAATTTACCGTGGTCATGGTCAGCTGCATCGCGGGACGCTTGTGCAATTGGTCTGTCTCAGACGATCATAAACTATATACTGCTTGATAAGGATATGTATTATTACGGGCTGAGTATAAAATCAGTTCATCTTCGGATCACACAGCAGTACAATAGACAAACAAACAAGACATGAGACTTCTAGTAGTACAAGCTGTGGCGCTGCTGGCCATTCTTGGATCAGTGAGGGCGGAAAAGTCTTCTACTTATGGTAGTTGTTCCAAGCAGGAGGAAGGACTCACCTACGGTATCGCGGGTGACTGTCAAAAGTATTTAATTTGCAAGAAGGGTGTGTTAGAGATTAAA